>JAYMFT010227773.1:0-11246 GCA_038088735.1 Panulirus argus
TGTGATTTAGGGTCATTAGAAAAGGTAATGTAATTATTTAGGGTCGTTAAAGCAGGGAATGTGATTTAGGGTCATTAGAAAAGGTAATGTAATTATTTAGGGTCGTTAAAGCAGGGAATGTGATTTAGGGTCATTAGAAAAGGTAATGTAATTATTTAGGGTCGTTAAAGCAGGGAATGTGATTTAGGGTCATTAAAACAAGCGATGTCATTTAGCGATATAATAAAAGGCAGTGTGGTTTAGGCTTACAAAAAACGGCTGTGAGATCTAGGCTCATTAAAACAAAGTGTGTTTTAGGATTATTAAAACCGGCAGTGTACGTGATTTGACGTCATTAAAACATGCAATGTGATTTAACGTCGTTAAAACATGCAACGTGATTTGGCATCATTTAAACGCAATGTGATTTAAGTCTTCCCCCAGAAAGACCACCGTCTCTTTTATCCTCAAACTTCGCCTCTCCCATCTGCACCAAAGCCATTGCTCCGTCGGAAGTCAAAGTTACCGTAAAAAAAAAAGAAAATAAGACTTTTAATTATTCGTACATTTTACTTACGGGGGAACGGTTTTATGACAAAGTTTTTGAGAAGGGTAAATCTTTGTGGGGGGATGGAGGGAGGCAGGGGAACTTTTTGGGACGTAATGAACTTCTCAGGTAAACACTGGAGAGGTTTATTCTGCCTCTGTCGAAACGCTCCGACAGAGTCTTCGCTCACACACACACACACACACACACACAAAGGCGGAAAGTTGCTGTTGTAGAAGAAAAAGGGGGAGGGGGGAATCTCAAGTTCCCTTTGGATCTGCTTTATAAACAAGATTCTTTACGGGAAGACTGTCCTCATTACCCCAGAGTGCCTGGAGGTTGGGGTTGTAAAATGACACAGTTGCAGAGCCACAACTTCTGGCTTCCACTGGAATCCCAGCTGCAGCAGCAGCCACCCACCCCCCGCATTCACAACCACAACCTCTGGTATTTCCAGGTATTACATATAGGACTCCAGGTGTCTCCTCCGCATTCACAACCACAACCTCTGGTATTTCCAGGTATTACATGTAGGACTCCAGGTGTCTCCTCCACGTTCACAACCACAACCTCTGATGTCCTCACCACTCACAACCAGAAATCTTACTCCCCCCGCAGATACATGAAGCCCCATTTCTAACGTTTCCCATTTAACAGATCCAAAGTGACTGTGTATTTGCCAGAAGCTGTCTGTTCTTCTTCTTCTCCCTTAGCATCCACCGCCTCCGACCTTCGACGCACAACTCCCCAAAGTTTGGAGCAGACTGCATTATTAAACGACTTTGATGTTTGACTGTCAGAATGATAGTTGATATCGGACGCATTCTCAGTCGGCTCCAATAATGATTTCCTAACTCATGCCTTCCGCTATATATATATATGTATGTCGATGGACAGATGTATATGATGTATATGCACCACCAGGGTTTGAATCCGACCCGTGGTATATATATTTGAGAGAAAGAGAGAGAGAGATAATTGGGTGTTACCGGACTCCGTCTATACTAGTGCTTTACACCGTAGACGGGAAGCGACCGTCAGCAAGGATGTGATGACCTTCAGCGAACGAGACGAAGGGAGTACACAGTCTTATCAGGCAACATCTGACCCCCAAAGGAGTCCAGTCATTCCTCCCAGCTCTTGAGTGAAGCTCACCCTGGAAGCCAATGTAGCCTCAATAAAGAGGTGTCCCGGGGATATTAAATGAACGATAATGAATGTATATTATTGTGATGGGTATTGGGAAAGTATAATTGTTTGGAGCCAGATGTATGAAGCAATAGTACTCAGTCTCATGCCCATAAGCCTCAGTTTGCCGTATTATTAGATTAGCGTAACTCGGGTTCCCTTACGTCTGCGTAGCGCGGCAAACCTTGTATTGGTTTTCGGTTAAGCTCGCTCTGCTTGAAGCATGGAAGGTGACGTATGTGACGTCAAGGTGACGTATGTGTGACGTGGAAGGTGAAGTATGGAGTGAACGTGGTAAGTGGCGTTATGTGGGATGGGGAAGGTTGACTTATAGGTGACGTCGAGGGCTAATTCTGTACATTATAAGACCTCCGTGTACATTATGACATTCCTGTATATTACAATGAACCCATTACATTCTGATGACCCCTTGTTCATTATACTGACCTCCTCTACATCATGATGTACTTTATCATGATCTGTACATCATAATGACCTCCTGGACACTGTCATGATCACCTGTACTTTACAAGAATCCATATACATTATACGTTGTGTGTCCCTATTTATATGACTCGCATACATTATGATGACCCCCTTTACACTATTCAACCATTTGTATATTATATTAACTTCCGTGCATTGTATGGGCTCCTTTGTACATTATATGACCCCATCCTGTACAATATGTGACCCTTTTGTAAACCTCATCCTCCTCTGGGTATAGGCCTGTAGGCCTACATAGCCCTAAGAGTAAAGATTTCTACTCCAGTGTATCAACTAAGAATCCGATACCTTTCCATTATTGTATTCACTCGCCCATGTGCCTGCTTCAGTTGCTTGAAGGTATACCACCTCTTGGAGATACCTTCAAAAAGTTAAGAAAGAAAAAAAGGATGTTTTACTGTTGAATTGAAAACATTGACAAAAAAGACATTGCATTTAGAAGATTTTACAGGCTAAGCAAGAGGAGTAAATGAGGCCGAGAACATGTTAGTGATGGGAGATGCAAGGCAGTAGTAGCTCCTGCCTCGCCAGATTCCCGTATCTGATACAGTGGATGAGTTTTACACGCGCCGGTAATGTAGCACAGCTCCCGAGACGAGCCGGGCCATTCTTGCACTCGGCCCTGTTCGTGTGTCGTCGTGGCTCAGGAACTTCCTTACTGACCCCCTGTCGTGTGTGCCAGAGGGATATGAGCTTTTTTTTACTGTCGTGTGTCGGAGAGCAAGTTGCATCTCCGTACCAGCAGACGTGAGGATGGATGGATGGATGGATGAATGTATGTCGTCGTCTGAAGGATGTATAGGACCTTCCTGTCCCTCTTCCCCTGTTGAAGGATGTGTGGGACCATCTTGTCTCGGTCCCCTAAGGTGAGGAATGTGTAGGTCCCTCCTTGCCTCTTGTTCCCCAGGTGAAGGACGTGTGCATCGCCAGTATCTCAAGTGCAGGTTTACTGCCTCGCGCGTCATCCCCTCCCTGGTGTGGGGAAGTGTCGCTCGCCACGTTCGTGGTACGTCCAGATCACCGTCACCACTTGGTTGTCTCGTTCACCGACGTCACCAGGAAGTCCCGCGCGAGGCGGTCCAAGTCGCCTCAGAATGCCTCGACTCCTCGCAACAGGAAGACAGATTTGCTTGAAGCATTGTGGGTGTAAGACTGAGAACATCTCTGAGGGTTTCCAAGAACTGCCAACAATGCAGTCCTATTCAGCAAACGCTGCAGATGATTAAAAGTTAAGGGGAGAGAGAGAGAAAAAAAAGAGGGGGATATGACTGGCAGTCCCGTAATTAGCAACCATCATCATATAACAATTAGCTCATTCAGGACCTTCTTCGAAAACAGGATTTTTCTTCTCTTTCAAGATAATAATCTGCCGGGCATTTTAGATTTAGCCATTACTTCTTAATTATTTGCACTTTTCTTTTTATTTAACTCGGATGTCCAGAGGCAAAAATATATCGTAAAGACAAATTACTCAATTTATCAATACTTCTTGCAGTGTTTTTTTGGGGGGTATTTTTCTCCCGTGATGCATAACGAGGTAGCTCAATACTGACTGTTGGAAGGTACTCGTTTTGGCGTTGCTGTATTTCATCACCAAGTCCAATAGAGTGTGAGGACTTCCTCAGATAATACTTCCTCCCACACCCAGGACTTTTACCGGGAAGTGTTATGAAAAAAGTTTGTTTACTTAGACGTTTAACCACATAATAAGCCCCGTCGTTGCTGTATATCTTGACATCTTTAGAATCCAGACGAGGAGGCATCGGAAATGTAATCCTGAAGTATGTGTCCTTAGGTAAAGCATCAGCAGTATACTTCTGCAACGATTCCCTTTTTTTCCTTGAGATTTTTAAGACGATACTTTGGGTAGATTGTCGCTTTTGCTTAACGGCAGGCAAGTCACCTGCAACTTTCCGAAGACGCCTCCTCATTTAAACACGTCATCATCATAGCATCCCTGCCTCCTCTCGCAGAGCAATTCCATCATCAACATTGCCAGAAGCAGTTTTCCTGTGGTCCTCCGAAAACCCGTCTGGAGATGCGCGGGAAAAGCCCTCGGTTTAGCTTAGGACAGGCTGTAGGATAGGTTATAAGTAAATGTCAGAAAGAGCTTATCATACAGGAACGTGATTAGGATCTCCGAGAGTCTGTGAAATGGTGCCAGAGATTGCCAAACCTTGCTGCTTCGGTTATTGGAGACTTAACAGGAATTATAAAGTATAACGGAGAAGGCTGGAACATCTGTCATATAGTTCGGAAGAAAATAAAAGACACGAGTTATAGAAATGGCGCGATTTAGGTGCACCAGATTATATATTTCCCCCAATATCAGTCAAACCCATGAGGCCCAGTGCGATTGGGGTGGCCTAAGATGGTTTCCCAAGGTGTGAGCTGGATTCGTGTCTGGCTGGGGTTAAAAGAGTTGGTTGAAGACTTCCGTGGAAATGTAGACATCCTCTTCTGGGGAGGATGCCTGGTTCCAGTTATATGATGCAGTGTGTATCTGCGATGGCTGAGGCGTAAGGGATAGATAGTCAGGACTAACTCGGTTTGACAACGTATCCTCTGTATAGTTAGCCAGTTGCGTTTTACGAGCGTCTGTTTTTGTTAGGGGAGGTTGCTTGCATGCAGATTCGTCACTGTCGGCAAGCGCGTGTAGCATGTGACCCGTGCTTGAGGAGGACGAACGGGGCTCTCTGATTACCTAACATGAGCGATGTTCACTGGCAGTGGTGAGGTCGTCGTCTTCACTGTCCTTTGCACCATCAACAGGCCCCTGGTGCAGCTGCTGCTGCTCCTTCTGTGGTGGCAAGGGAGTCGACGTCATTGGCTTTTGCACCATCAACAAGCACAGGTGGAAGCCTGTCCTGGTCGCAGAGGGCGGACGGGCAGAGAATAAGAGAGACTTGATGTAGCACTTGGCCTCCTCGACAAAGATCAGACAAGCAACCAAAGCCTCACTAAGACCCATTTATTAACTCTATCAGATCGCCACAATGGTTTCTTTGTGACACACTCGACTGTCTCTTCACAGAGCGCTCGATTAATTGTGCTAATCCCTTCTCGTCCAAGTGAATGTCTTGGCCGAGAATTCTCAGCCATGAGATTATTTCCAGGTAGCTTTTTTACTTTATCGTTAAAGAAAATCATTTCATTGCTGGGAGAATGGGTTCCAGCCACGCATCGAATGCCACCAAGTTTCCAGCGCCACTGCCGTATGCAGAACCGCATTTTTCCAGGTGTAGAGAGCGTCATGGAAACGATGGACCCAACATGGAAGAAATTCATGACCTCGTAAGTTTTACGAGTCGCGTAAATCATTTGGCGCTTGTTGCCCGACCCATCCAGATGGCTCTCGGGAGGCAACACGCGAAGAGTTAGACGGTCACAAGGAGAAGCGGGAGAATTTAAGTGGTTGTAGAGATTCTGTCTCTTTTCTCTCTCTCTCTCTCTCTCCTTCGAGACGCTCCCTCCAAGGGATCACTAATGTCTGCCAAGATAAGCGACGCAAGAAGAAGTGCTTGATTGTAGTCGGAGGCACAAGATGGACGACGTGCCAGGCGAGCGCGTCACAAGCACATTGTCATTTATATTCGGGGTCGGGACGTCGGCGCTACCGAGGCTTGTTAAGGGGTGCTTGTGCTTGTTGATGGGGGGTAATTTGGCTTGTTAAAGCTGCGGCGTTATGGGCCTTTTTGACGGGTATTTCGGCTGGTTGGGCCCCCGCTGAGGGTTGTTGAGGGATGCTACGGCCCGTTAAGGCACGCGAGGTCATACTATATAACTCGCAGCTCGGCTTGTAAGTTTGGCTAGGGCTTGTTGAAGCTTAGCTGGACTGTTGTAATGGGTTCTTAGGCTTTTAAGGATTACTGAGGTTAGTTAAGCCGTTCTGAGGCTTGTTGCAGTATCTGGGCTTGTTAAGAGTTACTGGCATCGAGGTTACTCGAGCCCGTGTGACGATTGTGACGCTGTGAGCGAGCCATCGTAGCGCGCTCGTAACACTCTTAGTCACCAATGGATGGTATGATGCCGTTTCACTTTGGCCCCTGTTGCGACTTTACCAAAGGAGTCCATCCACTGTACACGTGACCAGAGAGAGAGAGAGAGAGAGAGAGGCAGTGGATCGTCACGATGCTCTCCTAGTAAATTATTTGAAGCCGTGCCACTGTCGTGGACGCTTCGAAGCACCGTCACCGGGTCCGAAGCCCACGCCTGTGACGGGCAACAGCGACGATGCAACTGGTAAAGGAAGCACCTCCCTTCTCACTCTCTCTCTCTCTCTTGTGACTGACCAAAGACGAAGAGTCTTGACCGCGCTCGGTACAGGAAGGAGACCGCCGCGCCCCTCCCCTCCCTCCGGACACCCGAGGAGGGACAGTATCGAGCAGCATCGACCTGATAGGACGAGTACCTCAGTAAGCAGCAACGGCAACAGCAGCAGCAGCAGCAGTAGTAGCAGTACCGAGAGCAACGGAGTTTATTCATGAGCTCTTGGTGCGGTGAGAATGTTATCCCCTCCGACAAGGGACTGTCTGCAGAGATGCGGGTGGATGGATTACACCGGTTTATTCCCCGCGTCGTCCGTCTGAATTATCAGGTAGATTCGACACGCGGTGAACAGGCAACGCCACCTCCCGGGCCCCCCGAAATTCACGATAGAATCGAGGCGTCGGGCGGGACGGCATCGGACCTCATTATCATTAGCGGCTCTAAAGAGCATAAGTATTCATAAGGAACTTGTCAACCTGCCACAGAGGGAGAGTAAACTTAATTTCTTATATGCGCTGGACGCCTGTGGGTCCGCCATCTTTTTTGGGGAAGCTCTTGCTCCAAGGGGAACATCGCTGTGATGTGACCTAATTGTTTAGATTTGCCGTATAAACCCATCCTCATTATCTCTGTTTTTATAGCATCAGTTCTTCCCTATGAGATAGATGAAATCCAATGGCACGTGAGAGTGTAGCTTGAACTGCCTCAGTTAACCAACTCCACCCCGCCCCTTCCCCACTGAGCAGTACAGTATATATATATCAGAAAGACGTATAATCGACCAGAGACGAACCCTTGCGTCAAAACGGGTCACCCAGCATGTCGTACCAAGAAGCCAACTCTGCTCTCGTAGTTTAGTCCTTGGCGCAGACTCCGAATGGAAAGTCCTAACTTCTGAAGCGCCAATTATTGTGATGGCAAGTCCTAAAAACCATTATTTCGATAAAGCCCTCTCGTGGTGTACCACCATCTTTAATGATGACTTGAGCATCTCTTGCAGTCACCCCTACGCTGAGCACAGCCTCAGAGACTTTTGACAAGTCCTGTTTATCTTTGAACAAGCTTCAAGAGGAAATAGTTATGAACAAGCAATAAAGAAAGCTTTAATTCGAACCATACCTTAGAGAGACTAAAGTCAACCCCTGAACAAACCTTAAAAAGAAAATAAAGCAACCTCATAACAAACCTTGAAAAAAAATAAAAAGATTAAAGTTTAGCCCCCTAACAAAACGTAAAGAAAATAAAGTTACCTCGTAACAAGCATTGTATCCTTTGTAACAAGACCTATTACCATTTGACAAGCTCCATTACCCCTTAACCAGCTCCATTACCCTTTAACAAGCTTCGGTAGCGTGGCTCTCGCTGGAATATATATATATATAACAAACGCGCTTGGGACCCGCCCGCCTTGGCACCTCGTCCATCTTGCGCCGCTGACTACAGTCGTGCACTTCTTCTTGACTCTTATCTTGTCAGGAGTAAGTGGCCCTGGCTGGTAGCATCCTGCTCCTCCGCCTCTCTACAACCCTCACCTCACCTCACCACTACTCCCCCTCCCCTCAGCGCAAACTGTGATGGAACCATTGCCGGCTCGGGATTCGCTTAAAACCAAAACTGACATTAGTTAACCGACGGATTTACATTCGTTCCCTGCCCCCATAGCGTTTTTCACGTCGGGGGGGTGGAGAGAGAAGAGGAAGAAGAAGTAGCAAGGTCTCGCGCGAAGCAGTCTTCTTTCGCTCGCGGAAGGCACGCCATCGTCGTCCGTGGCTGCAGCGAGTCGAGACAAATTCCTTATGAATACTGATGCTCTTATTTTAGAGCTTCTAATGGTAATGAAGTTTGATGTTGTGCCATCTGGAGGTCCCGATTCTATCGTGCAGGTTTTTTTTCTTTTTGCCCGTGCGCCTTTTGTCCGCTGTGCCCCTCCAGTATTTGCTGGATTAGCACACATTTGACTGGAACTAATTGGTGTAATTAATCCGGGTGTATCTCCGCTGACGGCTTGATGCTCAACATGGATAACATTCTTACCGTTCGCGGAACTCATAAATTACGCATCTTCCGATGTTGCTTCTTGAAAGCGCTTGTTCGTGGCCAGACGAAATGGGGGGGTGGTCAGGTCTCTCTTTAAATGTTCCCCATGGCGTTTGGTCGATGTTAACTCGTGTACAAGACTGACTGGAGACGACCCCCGCTTAACGTTAGACGCAGCCTATTATTCAAGGGCGGATGCAGAGGTCGCCGCAGGTCGCGAATCCTCGGTTTCGGAAGAGGTCGCGTGAGGGGAGTGCCGGGAGGGGGTTGTTATGACCCTTCTTCCATTCACTGCTCTGCACCACCGAGTCGGAAATCCTCATTACCAACGGAGGGCGCTAGAACACTGATCCCCGACTACTTCAGTGTCTTTGTAAAGCTTGCCACAACACTGTCTTGAATAGAGATCGCTAGGGCAGTGAGGCGCGACTTTATTGATGCCAGGCGAAGTCTTAAGAGAATTTAGTCACGATTTCCCTCTGCCAATAGAGATCGCTCGAAAAGAGGTAATTTGTTAGTGTCGAGAGAGAGAAAGAGTTGGACTTCTGACTCAAGAAACCTTGGTGATTAGGAAAGATTGCTTGACGACTGTTTCTTAATGGATGCCGTTAAAGCTCGTTACATCAGTGACCCGCGACTGACCCTTGTAGTGCTTGTAGAGGTCAGTATGCAGAACCCATTCTTGTATAAAGTCCAGTATTTCGCATACAGTAAAATGATGATTTTATATATTTGCGTTCAGACAATGCCGTCGGGGATCACAGTGTTTATGACTTAGTGCGAGTGTCTCACTGTCTTGCATCTCGGGCTGTGGACAGAGGACGGAGTTTCCTCTCATTGGAGTCAGGTCTCTCGCCACTTTTCCAGAGCACTTTTCAGCTGCCGTAGAGGCAAGCGTGAGGGTTGATATGATAGAAGGCAAGTCAGAACCTCATCGATATTGGTTTCTGGCTCGTGAAGACGCGGGTACTCCTGCTCTTGTGGCCTCTGTACGTTATGCATTTACAGAGGATATAAAGACTTGTTAACAAATTCAGATCTGTAAAGTTTAGGTTCTCCATGATTTACGGTTCTACGTATCAACGTCTCCAGAAGAGTTAGGGAATGAACTGATGACATCAGTCTGCAATCTTTGTCATGATGATTAGCCAGCAGTGGTCAGCAAACTGCATAAGGCGAAACAGATATTGCAGGCCGTCACTGAAATCGTAGAAAATCAGACTTTCCAGTGAATATGATATTCCGCATAGCCCGGTAGTATAGATGTAGAGATGTTTTTTTTGGTCGTTTGTAAGACCGTTGTAGATGGGTTTCGGATGTTCCCCCTAGAAGCATCATGGTTATTAAAGATCATAATTCCTTGTCATGAAAGTCCTGTGGGCATTAGTTAACCTCACTGCCCTTGAACAGCTCTTGCAACTGAAAGATGTCAACGACTATTCCTCAAAGCAAGCTGTCCTTTGATAGTACCCCCACTGTCTCCCTTAACATCACAGCACCAAACACAGTACAGTAAGCCCCTTAACGAGCCCCATTACCCCTTAAACAGGCGTTGTATTCCAAAAACAGTATACACAGGACGTGGCAAAAGTCGGGACCCCAAGGTAGACAGACTTCACTGTTTAAGTTCAGCATATGTTCTAAATGGGCGTGGGTATGCCTGTCCATGTCGTGCATTTTGAACATCTGTTGAAGTAAAGGTAAATAGTGCATCCTGCCTCAGAGTCCGGACTCTCCAGACACGGGGCATATGTCAGCGTCCTCGAGACGCGCCCTCCCTCGGCAACTCGTCCATCTTGACCCTGCTGACTACAACCATGCACTTCTTCTTGACTCTTTATCTTGTCCGGTGGGAGTCGGCGGCCACCAGGCGAACCGCTGAACTCTGCCCCCAACCTCCGTTAAGAAATTTCTAAAACCCGAATTGCCTTTCCGTGTGGGAATGATCCTGGAGATGCAGGCAAATCGTTAGTTTTTCGACTCGCTCGCTTTGCTTCACGTATGATTTGATCGTTTCAGCTCCTTTTCCAGTATGGAAATTAATGCTATTATGACATTATTATTATCATTGCTATTGTTATTATTATTATTATTATTATTATTATTATTATTATTTCTATTATTATTTCTATTATTATTATTAATATTTCTATTATTATTATTATTATTAATATTATTATTATTGTTATTATCGTTTTATTATCATTATTATCATTATTACTGTTATCATTATTTCTTTCTTGAGTGTGAAGAGCGAGTCAGCTCGTGGGAAGAACCGGTCAGATTATGTGAACAGCTGGTCAGCTTATGTGAAGAGCTAGTCAGCTTATGTGAATTGCCAGTCGGCTTATGTTAAGTGTTCGACAGCTTGTGTGAGGACCTGGTCAGGCTCATGTGAAGACCCGGTCAGCCACCGCTAATTGTGTAACTGTCGTCTAACGATAGTTGAACTGTCAAGGAAGTCTCGCCCGTAAAGGCTACGTGATTGTTAATCCTCAAAACTAGTCCCGCGTCGGAAGCTAAAAGGAAGAGACTCTTCTGCTACCGGCACACGACAAATTTAGGCCAGTGTTAAGAATCACCCTCTGTAGTCGCGGCTTTCATAGCTTGCCTCGTTGGTCACCTGTAGCGGGCCTGACAAGTTGACGTCGTCTTTCTCTCTCTCTCTCTCTCTCTCTCTCTCTCTCTCTCTCTCTCTCTCTCTCCCCCCCCCCCTCTC
>JAYMFT010227784.1:0-11246 GCA_038088735.1 Panulirus argus
TCTCTCTCTCTCTCTCTCTCTCTCTCTCTCTCTCTCTCTCTCTCTCTCTCTCTCTCTCGCACACACACACACACACCTTACACTTATAAACGGATTTGAAAACCTTTGGAACATTCTTTTAAAGAGAAATTTCATATTTGTTTATCTACACCAAAGGACACAACTCTACAGTAAAACCGAATTAAAGAACACGTATCTATTGTAAACAAAATCGGAGAGAGCATTTATTGCAGACTAGGTTAGAAAACACTCCTTCACTGTAAACTGAATCAGAGAAGACATTAAATGTAAAACAGATTTATTGCACAATAAATTAGAGAACACTAATCTATTATAAGATGAATAAGAGAAGATATTTATAGCAAATTGAGTTAGAGAACTTATATTTATTTTACACAGAATCAGGAAACACAGTCATCGTAAATAGAATTAGAGAACTCGTATATATAAAGAAATAATCAGAGAACGAAACGTATTGAACAATTGTCATACCTTTATGAAATATGACCATTTTCTCTCTTGAAATTAAGATATAGAACAAATATATCCATCTAATGCAATGACTTGAACTACCGTAAATTCTTAAAAAAAAAAAGAAATAAAAATCATCGTACTTTTATCGTGTTCTCATCTCTTAAGCACCACACGGTACGACCCTGAGGTATGATAGCGTGACCTTTGACCTGAGTCTTAAGAGTCAGGTCAAAGGTCAAGCCACCACCATTCACCCCTAGAGTTTCATCATCGTGCTCAAGGGTCGTAACGCTGTACTCAGGGGTCGTACAGGAATGCTATGGATTATTGCTGACGTGCTCAAGGGTCGTGCCGACGCGCTCTAGGGTCGTGCCGACGTGCTCAAGGGTCGTGCCGACGCGCTCAAGGGTCGTGCCGACGCGCTCAAGGGTCGTGCCGACGTGCTCAAGGGTCGTGCCGACGCGCTCAAGGGTCGTGCCGACGTGCTTATGGGTCGCACAATCATTCTCAAGAATCGCACCATCGTTGTCAAGCGGCTAGATAACTTCAGAGGTCGATGGTTAACCCTTTCCTTCATGATGATGAAATACTTTCCCTAAAGAAAGTAAAATTAAAACAATCTCTAGGGAAAAAGAATTAAAAAAAGAAGATAAGAAAAAAATACTGGCCATACGTCAACGTCTTCCTTTGGATGAGGTGATTTAAAAACTTTCTTAATATCAAGACCAAATTTTTCTGAGAGCGATGAATAAAAAAAAAAAGGGGAAAACTAAATGATCTAGATAACTAGATAACGTTAGAATTTGTTATAAGAATTCAATTAATACACGGGAATACGAAGAGGACTGGGGCCTAATACACAAGAAACACGGAAAGAACTGAGCTCTGATATAAGAGAAACATGGAAAGGAATGAGCTTATATACAACAGAAACATGGAAAGGACTGAGCCTTAAAACACCAGGAACATGGAAAAGAGTGAGCTTTCATGCTCAAAAACATGGAAAGGACTGAGTTTTAATACACCGGAGATATGAAAAGAACTAAGCTTTAATAATGTAGAAATATAAAAAGGTTAATCTTTGTTAATAACACGCGAGAAAAAATGGAGAGGACTGAGCTTTAATAATGGAACATGAAGTATCAAACTTGATTACGTTTCTACTTTTCATTTCTGATCTCAGAATTCCATGTACTTTTAAATATAATATGGTCGTGAACACGTATGTCTGTACATGTGTATACACGTCTTTGTGTGTAATTACTTTCTTCTAAGATACAGGGAAAGGGGTGTCTTCACTAATGAGGGGGGTGGGGCTCATGTTAAATTATTTGTTTGCTATAATACATGGATTTAACTTCATTTACGCTGTCCGCATTTACAGTTTTATCTCTCACTTTATGCCATCCATCCAAGACGGTTATATGTAAAAGTACTTCTTTACGTCTTTTCTCCTAAGTTTCTTGATTAACTTCATATTGTGGCTTGTGATTGTTATATCTTTGCATCTTTCGAAGAACTGTTCCCTGTTAACAACATCAAACTGGGTTAAAAATGTAATGGTTGTTATCAAGTCAACTCATCACTCATCCCTTTGAATGATAGGCATATTTATGGCCTCTAACTCTGCCTGCAACTCATCTCTCTTAATTCTGTTACCGTCTTCGTTGCCCTCCTCTAGACCTTCTTCTGTATTGGTTCTTTTTTATTTCCTCAAGTGTAGTGACCAAACTTGAGAAATATATTCTGGTTTTGCCCTAACGTACAACGTGCACGGCGTTTTTCTTTTTATGCTACCTGAGCCGGCACGGGCAGCTGACACCCTAATCAAGTTATATATGTATAAGTACCCTAACCTGAACCAGGTACCCATTTTATCCACCAACCCTTAGGGGTGAATGAACAGCTGGGTTGACTGTGGAGCGACTGCCGTAACCAGGACTCGAACGTATGCGCTCCATCCCGGGCGGCCCGTGAATGCGTCACGGTCAGGAACGCTAACCCACGTACATTACTTGACTGCCACTTTGATATTTGCCAGCAGACAGTTTGTCTCCTTTACCGTTCTCCTAAAGCGGGATTGGGAATACGGGTTAGGGATGATGTTGACTCCTAGGTCAGTCTCACACACAGATTCCTATTTCCTGCAAAGGAAATATTCGTGGCCTTCTTTCTCTGTATCCCGTCCTCGCTGCTTCGGGTTGAATTTCACCAACCAAGTACTGAACCAATTTTGCAGTTTACTCAAGTCCCCTAGTCAGTTCATGCAATTTTTCTTAGTCTCTGCTTCTTCGTACACCTAAGTATTATCCGGAAACAAATTACGGTATGAGTCCAAACCCTCTGGCAAGACGTTTACATTGATCCAGTAAGCAAGAACCCTGCAGCATCCCACTATTGACCGCAGACCATTTGGAGAAGACTCCCTTGACATGCGTCCATTGTTCCCTTCCACTAAGATAATTTTCTATTCGTGGAGGACTTTCCCCTTATTCCTGCTTTAAGGTTCAGCTTTTCATTTTTTTCTTACAAACGTCATATGTGGCACAGTGTCAAATGCTCTCTGGTATTCCAGATGCACACAATCCACCCACTGCCGAGCCACTATATAGGCACTGCTGAACTAAAATCCAGGCACTGCTGAACCTTTATCTAGGCAGCAAGAGGGGCACTGGTAACGTACTATTGAGGTAACAGATGTTGAAGAAGAGTCAACCTCAGACAACATCTCTCACTCTGAAGGGGAGCATCAACACCACTGGAGGACGGATGTTTAGCTCTTGAGGTACCATTAGTCAGCCTCTGGTACCGGGGTCTAACGTCACTGGTGGAGGAGGGTTGTCTACCTGAGGCACCATCACTCAACCTCATGTACCAAGGAGTACCAGCACTATTGGAGGAAGAGCGTCCTACCTGTAGCAACCATCAGTTAGCCCTAAACGCGGGAGGGGACTAGTGCCAACACCAGCGGAAGGAGAGGCGCGTTGCACCTCAGGCAACACCAGTCAGCCTCAGATGCCGGGGACTATCGGCACCAGTGGAGGAGAGGTGCTTACCTGAGGCACCATCAGTCAGCCTCAGGTCTCGGGGATGCAATGAGCCATCAGTTCCAAGGTTCTGGAGGAGCTCTGGCACCACACAGCTACACCGCCAGTGGTCTGGGCAGCTCAACATCCTACACTCTTGTGCGTGTACTCAGTCCTTGGTGGGAAGGTTGTGTGTGTGTGTGTGTATGTGTGTGTGTGTGTGTGTGTGTGTGTGTGTGTGTACACAGCGCCTCACCAAGAACTATCGTCAGGTCTAGAAACAGAGGTGTCAATTCAATAAGTCACTACCCCGCCAACACGTCTTCGCAAAGATGAATATTTGATAGAATACAATGGCATACATAACCAGTCCACACACACACCAGGGGATGAATATAAACTCATTTCTGATATCTTGAACGTTGCCTCCTTAAGTAATTTGAAGTATCGTGTCCAAGGCTCCCCCAACTTTACCACCCTGAGGCTAAATGTCTCGTAAAGTTTGCTCCGCTCGTACATGTTGTGAACTTACCAAGGTTTGTGCCGGCAGTGTGGGGGTAGGAGGATGGAAGGTATGGCAGATTAAACCTCTCTCGCTTAATTTACTTTTCCCTCTCTTGCATAATTGATCACTTAGGTCCCACCCTCCTCTCCCCAACCGGCCAGCAATTTCTATATATCCGACCTGTCCACTAACCACTTGCTTCTATCACCACCCCCTGTTTCTCACCTCCCCATCCTTCCCGCTTCTGCAGCCTATCGTCTCCTCCTCCTCCATCTACCTCCTCTTCCTCCTCCTCCTCCTCCTCACCGCCTGCCTGTTCCTTGCTCTTGGAGGAAATATGATAATGATGTAAAATCACAGAGTAGAGGGCTATATGGACGCTGCCGCCGAGCTCTTACGAAAGCTGGTTACTGGATGAAGGAGATGGAGGACAAAGAGGCAGAAAGGGGAGGGGAGGGGACACGCACACAAGTCCTTCTCGGCAGTTAACTAGGCGTGGAGGGAAGGCTTGTGTGTGGGAGATGGATGGAGGAGATGTGAGGGTGTGGCTCTTGTGTGTGCAAAAGGAAGGCGCTGTAGTTATTTTTATTTTTATTTATGTGCGGCGTAGAGATGGAAGTGTATGTATGTTTGTATGCGTGTGTGTATATCCATCAGTACGTATGTTTGTATGTATATGTATGCACACATAGTATGCCTACTATTTGTTATTACTGTGTATCTCTCAACCTTATGTATATATATATATATATATATATATATATATATATACGAGTAAACTCGCTTGAAAAACTAACACAAAAGCTCTAAGCTTCCGACCGTATTTCAAGCCCTTTTCAAGAATACAGAGTCAACATGAACAAGAGAATATGTACAAAACCAGCCTACACCAAAGATAAGGAAACAAGGAACAGCTGATCCGACAAACATGGAAAGGTTGACCAGAAAGGTAAAGAAAGTGACCCGTCCCTCTGCCTGGCAAAGGACGTCAGGTCAGCTACTGCTTTCTTAACTTTGCCACATTTCAACAGAAATTTCATTAGATATTGTCTAGTTTATACACTCTTTCAACAATAACCCCTTCTTTAAGAGACACACAAGGGTAAACAAAAATCCTGTTTCTGTGTTCCTCCTTTTCACTCTACCATATGTTTCTTGTTATCCTATACCTTATGATTCATATACTGGTGATGGGGGTGTCACTCACAGCTTCATGACAGCACATCGCGAAGCTCCTTCGCTCTTTGACATCTTTCACTTAACCACTCCTCCCTCTTTCTCAACGTTCCCTCCGAATTTGAGATTGATGGTACTATGTTTCTACTTTATTATAGGCTACTGATCTCCATGTCCCAGTTTATGTTATCACAGGAATGGTTTAGTTCAGTGTGAAGTTTCCATAGTCATATATTCTCTCTGAGACTGCTCTCGTCTCTGCTGTTTTAAGATAATCATTCGCCGTATAATCAAACAGAAGCATTACATGCTCACTTTTCCAAACTTGTGTATCTCCATGCTACTGTGTAACAAGGAAGGGGAACCTGTAATGATGATGAATCAATTCCTCTTATCCTAGCCTGTTCATTGACATACTGGTACGGGAAAGATGTGTCTCCATGGCTCACCGTCGCTATGAGAGTCCACTTTCCCCAAGTTTCTTTCAAATTAGAATCCCTCCCTTATTAGTTAGTATCTTACTGTTTCTGAGAAGTGCGTGTTCTATTACTTCAGGCACCAACCATGCCCGTTGTTCCCTCATTGCTATTATTACATAGTTGTTCAGATTCGTTAATCTTTGAAGGAATATATATTATGGAGATCTTTTATACACTTTTTCCCTGCAGTTACTTTTCCCGTTATATATAGATTTAATGAGTCATCCTCAACTATTTCCTTAAACTTAAGGCTGTCTCCTCCTATCACGTAGACCAATCCTCCTCTTCATTTGTCTACTCTTTCCCTCCTTCCTGCCATATAACACTCTGGACAGAACAGGTGAACCCTTACCTCTCAAGTCAGTTTTGTTTTCGCAAGTAACATAATATCAGGTGCAGAGTCCCTCATACGATCCGTGAATGCCAGCTCTTTCCTATTCACCACTAGTTCATCTCCATTTGTACACGTTACCTTCAGTCTCATATTTCCGCAACTGAATATTCTTGAGATCTCTGAGGCAATGACTGGGGTTCTCAGGAAGTAACTGAATTGATTATCTAACCTCAAGAATAGCTTCATAAACACTCTCTAACGCTACGAACAACACAGAGATGCCATCATATAAAAGGGAATGGCTCAACGCAAGGAAGGGATAATACTATAACGAGGAAATTATTTGATATTTAGATTAAATTAGAATATCTGAAATTAGGTTTACCCATTTATGATAGAGCGACACTGTGAAGAATGATTAAACTATAGATCCCCTGAATGAACCGAAGCATCAGACTCGACCAAAAATTTGAAAACAATGAAAGAATAAAGAAAGAGCAATATATATATATATATATATATATATATATATATATATATATATATATATATATATATATATATACTTGACCAACTTATAGAGCTCACCGATTATCATACTGCCAGAGTATTTCAGTCGCTGACGTTGGCCAGCTCTGCCAAAACAGATTTTGGCAGCGCTTCACATGGGGCCAACGAGAGGAAGGGCCTCAGACATGCATGCAAATAAGACTGGCGAATACGATTACACACGTGAATACAAATGGGGACGATCAATACAGTCACCTGGAATGGACATTTCAATGAAACTGTTTACCAGCGCGAGTGAAAACGTAAAGGCAAATATTATAAATGCACTGCGTACCATAACCTTGAAATTGAGTTACTGATGCATGCTGCACTATTATGCATTTATTTGTTGTTGTTGTTGTTGTTGTTGTTGTTACACGGAGCACAGTGGCCATGAAAGGATCCAAAGTGCTGTTGACTTATGATGCTCAGGTTATAATCACAACTACTCGTGTGTCTGGCGGATGGTGGATTAGGAGGAAACTTCCTGCAATCTTTTTTTTTTTTTCAAACCCGCACAGGCAATTATTGAGATCTTGTAGCTTTCTGATTCTTGCGAAGCGACACTGCTGCGTTCATTCCACCAAGATATTTAGATTCATGATATGAAAAGGAGTAGAATACCTGTACTCACCGGGCAGCTGTAAGTGAAGGCAGGGCACTGCATGAGTGAGAGAAATAAGAAAATGAAAATTTGGCATTCATACCAAAACCGAGATTTCTGAACCAACACCGAAATGTCTTGCTGGGAGAGATGACAAAAGGGCAAGAGATGAATGGAGAAGGAATAGATATGCTGGAAGGAGTGGCAGGGATGAGGAGCAGCGACGATGAGGGAAAGGGGATGATATGGATGGAAGGACCAGGAATGAGGAAGGTACAAGCTTTCCCTGTTCATGGATGAAATGGATGAGGAAAGAGAGATGGCTGAAGAAGCAGAAGCAATGAAGACGCTTGAGGACAAAGGAGAGCAGAGTGAGAAACCGGAAAGAGAATAAGTAAATTAAGGAGAAGAAAGAAACGGATAATCAAGTAGAAAATGAGGAAAGAGAACAGGACACTTTAAGACAAAATCCTGGAAGAAGTTGAGGAGGAAGAAGATCGAGAAAGAACGAGAAGGGGAAGAGGAGAACAGCTGGAAGAGAAAGAATGTGAGAGCGAATGGATCTTGGGAGGCAAGGGCAACTGGGAGAAGGTGATGAGAGGGTGAGCGGACGGACGAAGAGCATCAGGAAGGGATACGGTGAATCATGATGGACTAGGCTGTGAAACGAAGTATCGGGAGAGGTTTATCGTACGTACCTCTTGAGCACGACAGTACGACCCTTGAGCACAACAATACGACCCTTGAGCACAACAATACAACCCTTGAGCACAACAATACGACCCTTGAGCATAACAATACAACCCTTGAGCACAACAACACGACCCTTGAGCTCAACAATACGACCCTTGATTTTGATGGTCTGGCGTTTGACCAAACCCTTTAAGGTCAGACCAAATGTCAGACGGTCATACTCAAGGGCTGAATCGTCATGCCTAAGGGCTGTACCGTCGTGCCCAAGGGTTGAACCGTTGTGCCTAAAGCCTGTACCGTCATGCTCAAAGGTTGATGGAGTTAGGGACTACGTAAGGTAAGCGGAGGGGCTTTGGACGTATAAGTACAGGGTGACAGGAAGGATTAGAAACCCTAAGGGATAAGAAGGGAGCGTAGCGGTGGGTGTGGGGACTGGTATGTTTGTAGGCAAGACCGAGACTTCACACAAGTCTTGGAACATAAGGCGGCCTGAAAATATCTAACCTAACTAGCAACAGTCACGGAAACTGCCGCTAACACCTGGATATCTTAAAGAGCTACTCGACCACTTCTTCGCTCACAGAACAACGGACTCATTCCAGTGTCGTTAAAACACGCCCACTTCCCTCCGAGGAAGCAGTTCGTAGCAAAAAAACATTCAGAATTACATCAGCGAGAGAGAGGATGCTATGTCCTCAGCGCCACCCTCCTTCGTGAGCCTAAACAAACGTATCAAAAGAAGCTCTTCAAAGTCCGACAACTTGTTTTCAGAACTCCCGTGCAAAACTTTTCCTTCTCTTGAGTCTAATGGACTCGAGGTCCCTTCTAGAATTTCTAATTAATCGAATTTGTCAGTTTGTGGAGCCCTGTCCCGACTGCTGTGTGTGTGTGTAGGACCTTGCTCTATGTAGCCACTCTGGCTCAGTCAATGTCTTACTTTTGTACGTCAAGATGTGCGTGTGTCATCCATAGTTGTTTCTCTCTCTCTCTCTCTCTCTCTCTCTCTCTCTCTCCTCTCTCTCTCTCTCTGCTTGTCTGTGTCTTTCGTTTTCTTCATCTTTCAACTCCTTTGTAGGTTTGCCTCTTTATCTTTCTATGTATTCTTCTGACACTCTGCATCTGTCCGTCCTACTCTAAATGTTTGTTCATTACCGTTTTGCCTGTAATTACTTAATTGAGATCACCTGCTTGTGTTGAACGGGTAGGGAGTCATACTATTGTACTACTCCAATCTCCTGAACTTTCTCTAGATATTATACAACTTTATAAACATCAGCATGTTGTCAGCATTCACAGTTTCACGTCAAGGCTTCTCTCACTCGTCCATTACATCTTTCCGATCTTGCTATGGCCTTTCATAACAATGATATATATATAAAGGTCACGGAACTTCGTCTCTTGATTCATGTTCTCAAAGGTATTGTTTCGGTCTAGTGTGGTTTCCATTATCCTACCTCCTCTTTGAGCCTGGTTTCCTCTCTGCTCTTTACATGTCCTCTACTCCCTCTTTCACCACGTAATCTCACTCAAGCAATGCATGATTACCTTCCCAGTTGCTTTATAATATCTGATATTTTCAGTGTCCATGATATCATATGTAAAGATAAGATCTGGTGGTCATGGTGTATCAACACCTTTATATTCTAGTGAGTTTATTGACAAACTGATACCGGTATTTTTTCCTGCATACACTCTTAGAATTTGTGTCTCCATGATTTTCTGTCTCCATGAAAATCTAATGTCTCCCTTTGCATCTCTTCATAATTTAAATTTCCCTTGAGAACATTGCCATCTCAAAAGTGTATATATGCCATTGCTTCCTGTGCCATACTTTTTGTTCCTTCATTATTTTTGTGCCTGTTCATCAGAATTCACTGAAAGATTAGGAATCATCACTAATATTATGCATCCCCCCCCAAAAAAAAAAAAAAAAAAAAAAAGAAAACTTTCATGTACTTTTACAGAAAGCCTAGGTCTGATCTTATCTCCTTAGTCAATTCTGTCTTCGCTACTCCAACAATATTAGGTTTGTTTTCCCATATTCCGTTCTTGAACTTTGAACTCTTTTCAATCTGACATTTGCATCACTTAACACTCTTGACCTCTCAGGTAGCAGCAGGGATGTTTTGCCCCTTAGCTTCTTTGGATGCCACCCTTTTTTTGCCTTCCAAATTTATGTATTTCCCACTTTTTTCTCTTTTTCCTTCTGTCTAATCGCCTCTTATGATTTCTTATGGTTTTTTAATCTACCTAAGTATACTTCCTGCCTACAAAACTGAAGGTACTCATTACTGATCATCCCTCCATGTCTAACTTTGTTACATTCATCCCAGACACTGCACCTCACACGTCTATTCTAATAGTCTCTAAATCTGTATTTCTTCCTTTTGGACTCTCTCTTCTTTAGATGGAAAGGGTCTTCTTTTAGTCCAAAAGTCTTTAACAAACAACTCACGTCTGTTTACTTCTCGTGCTACCTGCTTGTCTTCAAAATCCTGCAGTGTTGCTTTACCAGCCTCCACGTACCTGGTTTTATATAAAATCTCCATTTTCGCTCACACCCACTGATTCTGAATATACTCTGCAGTGTTTCCAAACCGTCGTTCGAGCAAACCATATACTTTCCCAACTCGAGGAGAGAAGAAAGAGAAAGGAAACTTTCTATAGTTCCACTTTGTAATCTACCATATGCCTTCGGTTCAGAGCCTTTCCTCGGCATCTGTCACTATCTTGATCCAGTGGTTCAGCCCCAGAATTTTCTCCTTTATCCTATTCCTTATCTTCAACAATTCCTGGTCTCTGTTGTATGGCCAGTTCCTTTTTGCAGGTATATCATAAGGACACCCAGACAAGACCCTTCTGACCATTCTTCTGACGCGTTCTGCTGGACCATACTTTATTGTCTTCAGATTGTATTCTCTCGATTGCTTTGATTTTGACATCACATCCGTATATAATGGTTCTCAACCCCCTAGTATTTTTCTTCCGTTTGATGACATTTTTCATGATCTGATTCGATTCTATCAGTCTCTTAATTCCTTCTTTCACTGTTGTAACATCTGATTCTCTTTTTCTGTTGGAAGCAATGGTCCTCGCCTTTTGGTTCCATCTCATTCATTCTTTGATTCTCTGAACTTTTATCTTTTTGAAGTGCAACAGTGAATTTCCATTCATCCAGCCTCTTTCTAAAAGACCCAGTTATAGTTGTATGGTCACAGATTTAATCTAGGCTCATGCTAAAAATATAATGGAACGGAAGTCCTCGGGCAAAATTCCAGTCTAACCCTCCTCGCTTCCTCGAGTTTTGAAATGTTCACATCCAAACCCATTTAACAAGAATCCAGAAATTAATCGAAAATTTTGCGCTTAATGAAGTCAGAACATTGTTGACAATTTATACACTGTT
>JAYMFT010227795.1:0-25024 GCA_038088735.1 Panulirus argus
AAAAAAAAAAAAAAAAAAAAAAAAAATCGCTATGGTTACAATATCATATCATATTGCCCTCAACCTGTACAGACTTGTGAAGATTTAGTGATAAAACAAAATCACAATTTCAAACTGAAGAAAAGCTATTTCCTTGTAAAGAAAGAACTAGCATACATGGAAGAGAGGAGGGATCTGTTGTCTTTCACCATAATGTAGAAAAATGCAAAAATAACCAGTGAATAAACCCATCATATGCACCCAAGGAGAGGGTCATCTTGCATGAAGGAATCTTTGCCACTGTATCCTCTAAAAATAAAGATTGTTGAAACATACACAAATGAGCAAGATAAGTCATTCCCACAAAACCCTAAACTATACTAATGCTTCAAGGCTCGTTCATAGGCCCACAACTCCTCGAGATGAAAAAGAGTAGAAAAAGACTATCAAGGAGGGAGGACAGGATTTTTCTTTTCTTTTTTCAGCTATGTTTAGGGGTTGACACCTCTTAAATCCTGTAATGTGCAAATCAACTATGACATTAAAAGAAAAAATATTTTCACATGAAACAAAACCCCTATAATGACCAAAAGTTATGGCTAACGAATCAAATCATGCCAATGGAAACACAACTAGGACCTGATTATACACAGGAGAATGAGCCTAACTCTGTCAGGTCAAGAAGCAATCTTGTTTTGCTCGTGAGATGATCTCAGCAAGTGTACATTATAATACTACAGCTATGTCACTTGCACTGCAGCATAGTTATAGACAGTGAAATGAAAATATATCCTGAATAATATCAAAAGCATCTGTATGGAGTTCTACAGCTAAGAGTGGAATTTCTTCATGTTCTTAACATCATTAGGCTCCAGGCCAAATCTTTTGTATGGAGCGTAACTTAGGGAAAACCCAAATTGGAATTGTGGATCTAATGCCAATCACTTCTTCAAATGCTGAGAAACAACAATATAGAGTACCTGATTTACAATTTTCTAATTATGAAAAAGATTGAGTTTACAGCTCAACTCCCAATGACAGACAACACTCAAAGTGATCCTTTGTGTCTGCCATGCAGCATAGGTGACATGATAAGAGGGTTGAAAGGAGGCCTTTGTGTCTGCCGTACAACACAGATGACACAATAATAGGGTAGAGAGAAGTACACTGTGTCTACCATACTATCTATATAGGAGACATAACAAGAGGGTAGAAAGGAGTAGATTGTGGCTGCCATACTACACAGGTGATAAAATAGGAAAGTAAAGAGCAGAAAACTAGCAAATAGGGGCCATACTCTGGAAATGAGATTTTGAGCAGTGAGTTTGGAAGAGGACACTGGCAGACTCCCTGGCACCGCAATGGGAATGTCCTGCAGATCCAGATTCAGTTAAGGGTGGACAGAGTGTTGGAAGAGCTTATCATTCTTTATGATCACTAACTTCCTGTGAGAGGCTCCTCAGACAGGCTCGAGTAGAAGCCACCCTTTTGACATCATGGACATGAGCATTCGAGACATGCTGGGGCTTCATGACAAAGTGTTTGATATGTGAGGCTATACTTCTTGCCAATAAAGTAAATTTTGGAGGTAGAAGAAACAAAGATATTCTCTTTAAAACAGTTAACTGTGGAATCTATATACACTTTCTAGGTGTCTAATGGATAAAGTATGTCAAAAGTTCCCCTTCCAACTCAAAATAACAATGTCCATTCTAGCATAACTTCGTTTCATCTGATGCAAGATTTTTAGGGTTTGGGAAAATCCTTACCTAATGGGGATCTTGATGAAAAAATGAAGAGCTTCATGTGACAAAACAGTACAAGCCTTACTAATTTACCATCCTGAGGGGATAGTGATAAAATATGTATTTTGATAATAAGATTTCAACATGTGAAGTTGATAAAAAGGTATTAGACTGTAAAGGTATACATCCTTCCTTAGGGACCATGCAGGATGTAAGCTTGAACTCTGGGTTGATGAGGGACAGACAAATGTAATACACTAATACCCCAGTTAGCAAGTTCTAGTGGCTTGGAAAAGCCTCTTTGGATGTAGAATTACTAGTATTTGAGCAGTTGGAAGCTGGTGAGCATCAGGCCAATGTTGGTAATGCTTTCAAATTGGCTGCATTGATAGTTAAAATGACTATTGAGAGTGCAGATAAGATAAAAGCTTCTCCCATGAAGAACACAAAGATGATAGCAACAAAGGTGACTTGTTCAAGGAGCAGTTTGTTAGAAAAAATGGAAGGTAAGTTAAGCGAAGGTAGGCTAATTAAAGAGCTCCTGGTAACACACCCTCCCACTTCACCTCTCTAATCATCCCCACCTTTCAGCTTTCTCACTTTGTATTCTAAAATGTTATGTACCACAATGTTAAAAGGTTACATTATTGTTCATTTATTCTTACACCAAATTTTGAGGTTAGAAAATAGCTGTTCAGTCGTGAATGACACTGCTGCCACCAATTACCAAAGAAACCAATAGATGGAATACCTCATCACCACTCCCCACAATCTCCATCATCACTACCATCACCACCTCTATCATCACCAGCCCCATCATCACTAACTCTATAATTACCACCTAAATCATAATCTAAGCATTAAAGAGTTGGAATAACCTCAGCCAGAGCAGAGATGTACAACATCCACTGCCTTTCGCCTCCCTCCCACCCACTGTGTCTCACCGACATGCTGCTTTTCTCACTCATTCTTCCACAACTGTCACTATTCATCACATGACTGTCATTCAAGAAACAATACTGTACACTGTTTATTTCTTATTCACTAATCAATGGAGACGTCATTGTAATATTCAGTGTTTATTAATATCTGTAACCCTCCCATACAATACTGTAAGTATCATAGGTAAAAAATAGCATTAGCAGAAGCACATCTTCATATATGCAGAGGTATAATGACCCTGTAGAGAGTGCTTTCGCTTGGCACTCCATTTTCAAGGAATGTATCCAGAGCATTAATTGGGATATTCGTGTAGTATGTCTGAAGTGGAAGGATTAAAATTAATTCCATACCCAAATGAATAGTTCCTAAAGTGAAAATTTTTAGGAAACTAATGTGTCTGTAGCATGACACTGATTATGGTATATGGAGGAACAAAGCAAAGGCATATGCCCATTTGATATGGCATCTGGGTTTCTTTTCATAACTATTGGAAGGCCTTTTAAAATGAATATCGCAAAGTGTAAAGGACCTTATTGGATGACTGTAATTTCCAAGACTGAGTGCTTACATCAACTGTGGTCATTTTGTATCAGAGCGCAGGAAGGTCTCTTATTGTGAGGGTCCATTTAGTGCAGATTTGTTACAATGCTTTATCTTGTCTGCAAATTTTTGGTTAAAAACGAAAGAAAAAATCAATCAAGCAGTTCAAAAGTTCCACCTACAAACATGCAACAAACAAAGGTCTCTAATCATGTCTGAACTGCTAGCCAAGCAAATGGGAAGAATGTATGCTGACCAGCATTCAGTCAATCAGTACACTGAGCCACTAACTTTGGGCACTCTCTTATCCAACAAACTTACCTCAGTGTGATCGAATTATTTTTAGTCTTTTCCTACTTGTGCATTTACAAGACATCCATAATGTCTGGAAGATGGCATCTAAGTGTTAGTGATGATAATATGGGCAAGCATTAAAGAAAAGAAACTGTTTGGATGTGAAAATTCAGGTCATAAGGTGATATGGAGCTAGTACTCACACAACATGGTGTTTTCAAGAGCATGATGGATTCATCTCAATTATTTCTGCATACCTTACTGTGTGCAAGAAATTCATAATGTCTAGAAAATGGTATGCAAGTGTTAGTGTTGGTAATGTAGGCAAGCATTTATGGAAAAGTAAGTTTAGATATATAAAATGCACGTGATAAGGTGTACATATGGTACATAAGGTACACATCAATCTCTTTTGTCCCAGCTGAGTGATCAGGCAATGAAAAAACAGTAGGGTATGGTCTTAGCCAATCAGTGATTCTAGCCACCAGTCATGAATGTTCTCCTCATTCACTGTTTAGCTGTCATGTACAATACAATGAAACCATAACCCCCTGTCCACAACCAAGACCCATAAACCTTTCCATGGATTCTCACAACTGCTTCATTTGCCCCAATTCAGTCTATTGAAAGCACATTGCCCCGATTCAGTCCCCTGAAAGCACATTGCCCCTTGTATACCACATCACTCCAGTTCACTCTATCCTGTGCACACATTAAACCCTCCTGCCTGTTCAAGATCCAAGCACTCAACCTTTTTCATCCCATTCCTCAGTCATCCCTTGACCAACCCTCCTCACACCACACAGTCCCTAACATTTCATCTCCAACACAATCACCCTCTTCCATACTTTTTCATCTAAAGCCCACTCCTTGCATTCATAAAACATTGTTAGGACTACTATACCATCAAACATACCTATCTCCAAACTCACTGAAAATTATTTCACTTTCCATACGCTCCTCAATGTGTCCGGAACCTTAACCCCTACGCCCACTTTATGGCTCACTTCAGCTTCTAAAGTTCCATTCACTGCCACGTCCATTCCCAGGCATACAAAATATCCCAATTCCTTCAGGTTCTCTGCACTCAAACTCCAACTGATCTGTTTCTTTTCACAGCTAAACTTACTAAACTTGCTTTTATTCACATATAATCTCAACAGACATACAAGTAAACAAAGAGAACAAGTAAGAGAAGGTAATCCTACTTACCCCTTACAACTTCAATGGTTACCTAATATGAAAATAATAACGGAAAAAGTGGTCTATCAATACGTAAACTTGTGAAAGTAATCATATGATAAAAGAAAATGTTAAGATAGAATATGAATTCAATTTGTTTTCATTTGCTGTTAAGTCAATCATAAAAGATAAAAGTTAAAAAGTTCTACAATCTATGTGCAATACATAAAAACATGTTATTTCCCTATTTGGATGATATGTGAAAAGAGGAAAGAGGCTGCATTTTATGAATGAGGAATAAGAAAATCCAGCTCCTTGATTCATGCTATATATAGCTTGGGTACTGCACCGGAATGAATGATTGAGACCAAGCAATTTTACCTTGATGAGGTGGTGAGGGTCTGGAGAGCAATTTAATTGCACTGTTTCCTCTTCACCTCTGATCTATGTAACTTTTATGAATACTCCTCACCATGGATTCATTCAGATTCCAACCAAATTTTTTAGTCAGTTCCCTTGTGGCCTTGACCGGGCCCATTTCAAGACATGCATAGTGTATCTGCAGTCGCTCCTATGTAGTCCATCGATTGTAGGCATGACAATATTTTACCTTCACCACACTCCCATATTCTTCGTTCTGTTGGTTGATGATGACGGTCAGTTTTTCTCTTTCTGGCCATTTTGTTGTACTGGTAGCATCAAGCAGTCCATAAGATCTGAGACTGGTAGATTTGCATATTCTTGAAGTCCATATCACCTTCATCTCCTTCCTCTACCTCACACCCTGAAGCTCATCTTCGGCATCTGATTCCTTCATGTCCTCACTGTTTTAAATGTCCCCAGTCCAATAATACATTTCTAGTCTAGAAACATCTGCCCAACTCACAATTTCTTGAGTGCTTTTCATTACAAGTGCAAGTAAATGTGGGATGTACCAAAACACACAATTATAAATTGTAAGCTTATGCTTATCTATATCCTCTCTTTAATCATAATAATTCATACAAATTTTTGTTTTCACTGTTCTCTAATATCTCTGCCTCTACTTCACACTCACTTGATATGCAGCTTAAAAATTTGAATATTTATCTATCTTCCGTTTGTCCCATCATACTCTGTATGCAAAGCCCTTCACTTGACTTTCTATGATGCTTGAATCCTTAAGCTTTGTTGTTATGCAATCCGAAGTAAATCATCATTACCCATAGGTCCTATGTACTGCTGAAAGATCCCCTGCTCTACTCCACCTCATACTGTGATAAACCAATTCAACAAACAGCCATCCATAATCCTTGATCAGCATCCACTGAACTCAACCCAAAATCCATCACTAAATATGAGCCATCAATGAATTCAAGTAATCAGTATTTAAAATGAAACATTACATATGAATGCACTCCTGGAAAGCTGTGTGTGAAATAAAGGAAAAGCTAGTAATCACCTAAAAAGCCACTAATAAACTATCAAAAACCAGAAATCAATTCAGATCTTCACCAGGCATACCTGAAATCTCCACAAACACTTACCTGTATATGGAAAAGGGTCAGGCTGCTGTGCCTGCATACAATACAGAAAACGTTAAAACTAATACAAGTGGTTGTGTAAATTACAATCGAGGCAGAGGCAGCCATTTAAAAAAATGATCCTTACATGGGGTCATTTTGTTTCCTCCTAAGAGAATCTCATATGAGGTTGACTAACTTATAAGGTTTAAGGACTTACATAACTATCAATTAGGGGTCAAAGGATGAAAGGTTCAAGAAGGAAGGAGAAACAAAAGAAGGTAGAGTGCACTAGAGCTTTGTTGTTTAAGGAAAGGAGGTATCAGAACATTGTGGTGATGCTCCCTTACTTATTCTAAATACTAAAGGTCCCAAACTTACAAAATGGGTTACGTTCCTAGACCCTGCTTTTAATCTGAATTCTTCATGTCAGAAAATATAAGGAAATAATAATTCCAATTGAATTAGAGTAATTAAACCTATACATAAATGTGTTAAAGACTGTGTTCTGATAAAAATGTAGTTAACAAAACATCATATTAAGCAACATTCAATGAGAAATATGTACATTTAAGTAGTTCCACATTGTAATTACCTATTTGTAATGTATGGGGAAGGAGTTTTGCACTTTTGAGTCCCCATTCCTTGAATACTCTCTACTATCATACAACTCCTTAAAACCTGTCTGCATTAACCATGTTTCTAGTAATTTTATTTCATTCATCCACCACTCTCATACTATAAAAGCACTTCTTTACACCTTTTTAAACATGTTTCTTGCTTTAATTTCATGTTATGTTCTCTGGTTGCTCTATCACTACATTTCTCAAAGAACTGTTCACTGTCAAAGTCATCAATCTGTTTTAAAAACTTAAAGGTTGTGATCAGGTCTCCCCTTCATTCTCCTATCTTCTAAGGCTGGCAAATTTAAAGTCTCTCGTCTTTCCCTGTAGCTCAACTTTCCTAATTCCTTTACAGTCTTTGTTGCCCTTTCTAGACCTTCTATATCAGCTCTTTAAGTTTCTTTACATGTGGTAACCACACCTGAGAAGCATTTACTTGTTCTGAATTTATTCTGGGTATGAACAGCCTGATTAAATATTTTCTGATCCATGTGCTTGAAACCTACTCTAATATTTGCTAACAGACAGTTTGTCTCCTTAAATGTTCTCCTAATATGGAACTCTGAAGATAGGTTATGGATGATTTCAACTCCCAAGTCCTTCTCACACACAGAATCCTGAAGCTTATTTCCTGGTAGATAATAATCATACTGAAGACATCTTCCTCTTTCTCTCATCCTCATTATTTTACATTTGCTCAGCTGAATTTCACCAACCATATATCAGACCAACTTTGGAGTCTATTCAGGTGTCCTTTTAAAAGATGAAAGCCTCCTCGTCTTTTCACTTCCCTAATGACTTTCACATCATCTGCAAATATTTTAAGGCATGAGTCCACATCTTCAAGTAAGTCATTTACATAGTTCAAGAAGAGTAATGGCCCTAAAACAGAACCTTGAGGCACTCTGTTGGTCACTTCCCTCCATTTATAGAATGCTCCTCTAACACACACCCTCTGTTCCCTTCCACTGAGATAATCTTTTAACCACTGAAGTAATTTTCTTGTTATTGCTGCCTGGTGATCCATCTTAATCAGCCTCCCATGCATTACAGTATCAAATGTTATCTGGCAGTCCAGATACAAACAATCAAAACAGGCTTACCTTTGGTATAAGACAAAGATCACTCTCCCATAGAAATCTATGAGGATTGTTCTTGATTTCCTTTCCCCTCAAACCATGGTGTCTCTCACTTAGGTAATTCCCCAACAGTAAAAAGACCACACTCGTCAGTGAGACTGGCTTGCAGTCCTTCCTCTCTCTCTCTCTCTCTCTCTTTCTCTTTTTTTTTATAGGTATGATCACCCTTTTCCATTCCCTTGGCACTCTTGCTCTCTCCAGCAATAGTTTGAACAGTATTTAAAGAGGTTTATCTAGCGTATCTACACACATCTTCAGCACGTGGTGAAATTTCATCAGGACCATGAGCCTTGTTTGGGTCAAGATATTCAAGTATTCTGTTAGTGTCTTTTCCAGATATCTTAATGTTTTCTTAAACCTCCTTCCCACTTCATCTCACTGGTGTTGGTGCTATAGTGTCCTCCACTGTGAAAAGATCATTCAGTTCCTCACATGTCCTTACACCATCTTCAACAATTCTAACCTCCAAATCCCTCTGCTTGATTTGCTGCTTTTTAACTGACAACTGACTCCATAGGAATTTATGGAAAAGTTTTGGATTTTCTCCAGCCTTGTCCACATTAATATTTTCAGAGTTTCTTTGCTTCTTCTTTCTTCTGGTATACTTGTTTCTTGCTCCCTTATACTGTACCCTATAAATGCTGGCTGGGTGGAAGTTATGCCTTAATCTTCACCACTACACATCTTGAAGCTCCTTTGCTTTTTTGACATCTTTTGTTAAATCATATATATCCATCTTTCTTACCTATTTCCTCCATATCTGAGGCTACAGGTACCCATATTCCTATTCCCTCAGAGTAAATACCACAGAATATCTCACTACAAAGTTATGGCTCCTGGCTACTGAACTCAAATTTCCCAAACTATGTCATCAGAGAAAGTGTTGAGGTATGCATAGTTTCCAAGATTATATTTCTTCTTTAGGTCTTGTCTCAATTCTGTTCCTTTAAATCCTTATTTAGCATATAATTAAACGTGAGCATAACATTATAACTCTCACCCTCACACTAACCTCTGACTTTACCCTTAAGACATTCCCATACCATTCTTTCCCATTACCCTTGAACTTTGTTTCACACAAAGCTAAAACATCCAAGTTCCTTTCCTTAAACATAACAACTATCTCTCCTTTCTTCTCACCTTCAAAACATCCAAATACATTCAAACAATCTAGAGAAGGGAAAGGTTTCCAGCTCCCATCCCTTAGTCACCTTCTACGGAATGTAGGGAATATGTGGGAAATATTCTTTCTCTCCTATCCCTAGAAATATATAATACATAAAATATAGTATATTATATTAGCCATAATATTCATATCTAACATATACTGATGGACAATGAAATACAAGAGACTAACTTTAAATGTATGAGGTGCTTGCACCCTGGATGGTCAGTTAGGGGCCAACACTGGTAACTAAATATTAGTAGTTTTTATTTTGATCCATTTTTTCCCACATGGTTCATTTAGTCTACCTTTTTCCAAGTTTCACAGTTAAATCATTACAGGAATCAAAACATTTTGTTATCATACACTAAAAGAATAACTTGCTTGATGAAGAGAGTTTGTAAGAACATGAATTATTATCACTAGCTTTCTATATGACATCAAAGGTGTTTTTATTTCATCAAAGCCATCTTTCTTTCTGTTTTTCAAACTAGTTCACTGTCTCCTGTGTTAGTGAGGCAGTGCCACAAACGAAGTAAAGGCCTTATTCACTTGCATCCAATCTCGAGCTGTCATGTGTAATACAGTGAAACTATAGCCTCCTATCTGCAACTAAGCCCCACATATCTTTATGTGGTTTCCCCTGGCTGCCTTATAAGTCTGGTTCAGGCCAGTGACACCAAGCTGCCCATTGTGTACCACATTGCTTTAATTCACTATATCACATGCAAGCCTTTCACATTCCTGCATGTTCAGGCCCTGACCATTCAAAATATTTTTCACTCATCTTTCCATTTCCAATTTGGTCTCATCCTTCACCCTGTCTCCTCCACTTTTGACACATACATCCTCTTTGTTAAACTCTCCTCACTCATTCTCTCCATATGTCCAAACCATTTCAGCACACCCTCTTCAGCTCTCTTACCTGTACTCTTCCTATTACCATTCCTCTCTTGTACCCTATCATTACTTATTTGATCAACCCTCCTCACACTGTCTAGTGTTCTCAAATACTTCACTACCAGCACATCCACCCTCCTCCATACATTCTCATCTATAGCCCAAATCTCTTTCTGTACATTACTTAATGCTCCCAGAACCTTCATCCCCTAACCCACCATATAACTCACCTCCACTTCCATTGTTCCACTGGCTGCCATGTCCTCTCCAAGATACCTAAAATACCCCACTTCCTCCATGTTTTCTTCATTCAAACTAACAACCCAACTAACCTACTCTCTTCACTACTATACCCTATAACTTACTTTCATTCAAATTTACTCTCATCTTTTTCCTTTCACACACACACTCCCAAACTCAGGCACCAACTTCTGCAGTTTCTAACCTGAATCTGCCAACAGTGCAGTGTCATCAAAAAACAACTGACTCACTTCTCTGGCCCCCTTACCTCCTACAAACTGCATTTCTACTCCTCTCTCTAAGGCCTTAACATTTACCTCCCTTATTACTTCAACCATAAAGAAAGTAAACATTCTCTCTATATTTCCTTTTATATTTTGTTTTTCAGGGTACACCTACTAACTCGATAATTCAACGTGATAAAGTGTAAGACTCTATGATATACCCCATCCGGGTGTAGTGCAAATGATCCCCAGTTGACTGCAGCATCTTCTGAGAGGATAATAAACAACAAACTGGTATGGGAAAAAAAAAATCCCATAGCAGATGCTGCCATGAGTGATAATAGCCTAACTGTCATGTAAAAGACACATGAACAGTGAATGGGTTAAACAGAAGCATGAAAACATTAGTACATCAGTTGATGTGGGCTGTCATATTCTAAAAGCACATAAATTGAAGTGGTCAGGCATTTGCAGGTTAAGGGGAAGGACACTTTTAAATGTGAACCACCAAGCAGGGAAAAAGTTTGAGGAGGAATTGCCATGTTGGATATTTGTAAAATGTACCTTGTATACCTTCCCAAAGGCCTTAGATTTAGCAAATGCTGAGCTAAACATATGTGTAAGACTCATTCTGGTGTATTGGTGCATGCAGGCTGCTGCTGTAAACATGGAACTCTAGACATATCTCACAGGGAATTATGTTTTTCTTCAAACTTGATGTTTTACGGACTTATGCACTTAAAACTGATAGCTATTGGTGTAAAGGCACTGAATAGTATCAGAAGATAAAATGGTGTAAAGGCACTTAAATAGATCAGAAGATAAAATGGTACACAGGAACTGAAATGTATCAAAATATAAAAAAGAAAATTTCTAGATACATGAAACTTACTGAATTCCTTGTGACTTGTAAAGGTGGTCAATGGAATAAAAACACTTCATAACTCACACAAATCAGTTCTGTTCTGATAGAGAAATTCAGGGGATGCAAAGGACAAGTTCAGCTTCCTAAGAAAAAAAAATTCAGACCAAATATTACAGAGTAAGGGGTATGTGCTCGTAGGATATGAGGAGGAGGGTGAGTGCTTTCAGGTTCATGTGGGTCTGCGGCAGGGGTGTGCAATGTCACTATAGTTGTTTAATTTGGCTATGGAAAGGGTGGTGATGGAGGTGCATGCAAAGGTCTTGGATAGAGAAGCAGGTCTGCAGTCTGTTAGGGGTGGGGAGGCCTTGGGAGGTGGGTCAATTACTGTTTGCTGATGACATGGCACTGGTGGCAGATTCAAGTCAGAAACTGCATCAGCTGGGTTCTGACTTTGGGAGTGTGTGAAAAGAGAAAGAATAAATTTGAATAAAAGCAGGGTTATTAGGTTTAGGAACCTCTGCAAAAACTGCACTAGAATTGCCCTTTACCAGTGGCCTGTCAAGGGTGAGGCACTAAAGGCTATGGAGACTCTATTGCCATGGCCACCCCCTTGGGGGAATTCCAATTGGAACAAGCATCAGAGACATGGATAGATAGTACTGGAGAGAGACAGGTTGGTTGGAAGTGTTTGAATGGAGAAAATTTGGAGGAAAAGAAGCATTATACTTACCAGAGAGTAATCATGGCAGCTAATGGAACTATGGGGGCTGAAGCAAGGCATAGGGCAGGTGAGAGGGAGAAAATCTTGGGAGCACTGAGGAATATAAGGAAAGTGAGGTCTCTATCTGGCAGGGCATAAATGGGCATGTTTGAAGGTATACTAGACACAAGAGTTGTATGGATGCAAGGCATTGGCTCTAGATGAGAATGTAGAGAGGAGGGTGAATATGTTGGAAATGAAATGTCTGATGACAACATATGGTGTGAGGAGGGATGACCAAATGAGAAATGATAGGGTAAGGGAGGGCTGTACTAACACGAGAAGTACAGCTGAGAGACCTGAAGAGGGTGTCCTGAACTGGTTTGGCAATATGGAGAAAATGAGTGAGGATAGGTTGATAAAAAAAGGTTTACATATCAGAAGTGGTGAGGACAAGGAAAAGGAACAAACCTAATTGGAGATGGCAAGATGGAGTGAAAATGGATTTGAGTATTTGGGACCTGAACATGCAGGAGGGTGAAGGATGTGCACAGAATAGACTGAAATAGAGCTAAGTGGTATACAAAGGGTAATATGCCATCAATGGAGTGAACTACGGCATATGAAGAGGACAAGAAATATCATGGAGAGGCCTGCAAAGCTTGAATTTGAGCAAATGAGGCCATTTCTATATCTGTCTTTGGCACTACCTTACTAACACGGGAAATGGTGAACAAGTATGAAAAAAGTCTTACAAAAGGTTGGCAAACTTGCTGCAGTAGATAGTCATCAAAACTGCTATGAGATGGTGCTATGCCTGCACCTCATGACAGCAATCCTGAAATCAAAGGAAATATAAAAAAAAAACAAAGTACAGCCTCAGCATGACCCACATGGAAGAATTACACTATCTATCTATATCTCTGAATCTTGTTCCAATTGGAAATCCTTCAAAGGGGTGGCCATAGCAACAGAGTCTCCATAACTAAAGAACTCCATTGCTGCTTCTTAGCCTTTAGTGCCTCACCTATAACAGGCCACTGGCAGAGGGCAAGTCAAGTGCAATGTTTGCAGAGGCTCCTATCTAATGTTCCTAATGACTACTTCTATCTAATGCTCATACCTACTGCTTCTACCAAACGTTTCTACCTCATAATCCTGCCTAAATGTTTCTACCTACTACTTCTATCTACTGCTCCCACCATTTTGCCAAAAGGCAGGACTAGTGCATGGTGCTCACTGCAGGAAAATCTAGAGTTATGAAGAATGAGCTGCGTGAGTTAAGTGTTGTTAAGCGTTACATATGACACAGGGAGATTGTATGTTTGTGGACAGAATGCCAGTAGTACACATTTTAGAGAGGCAGAAAGAGTAGACAGCTACCTTAGTCAGAGGAGTGCAACTTGACAACCACTAAACTGTTGGCTCACTATGCAATTGTCACTAACCCTCCTGATATCCAGGCAGGTAGTGCTGGTAATATACCTCCCTGGTCGTTGGCTGCCTACCAACTACTACTAACCAGAGGAGGAAATACACTAAAAACATATTTCTATACTGATATGTATGCTAAGAAGCACAAAATGAAGAAGAAAAAAAAATACACATTTCTTAAATGTAAAGAAACTTGAAATGCATGGGCCCTTAACATATAAAGTGGACCTCATGTAGATGGAATGACCTAACCACCTGTTCCCCAATTTAAAAAGTAATCACAAGTAAAAGGACACATTTTGTCAATGTCTGACAAAGGTTTGGGGAAAAAAATATGAAAAATGAAGCAAGAAGCCAGACTGTTGTTTAGGTCAAGCAAGACACAGTTTAACAGTTTAGGTCAGCATGTAGCAGGTAGCTATTTGACTAAGTACACTAACTCTGAGCTTAAGCCTGTGATGTAAAATGGCAGTGAGCAGTGGTTCACACCAGGTAATCCTGTTATTAGAGATGGTGGGTAGGATTGCTCTCAAGTTATTACTTAGATTATGCCCCATTATTCCCACAGTCAGTGGAACTCCCTCATTTCCCTTGCTCACTGGCTGACTCACTGTAGGATAAGACATTCACGCCATGATAAAAGGCAAAAGCACAGAAAAAGGTAAATGATGAATAACAACATATGACCCAACTTTAAACTGTTTGCACCAGAACAACTTTTGCATTTCAACATAATACTATCTGGACAATAAAATTCATTCCATCTGGGAGTATAGCGAGTCAATGAATTAAAAGAAAATAAATAAAAATAATAAAGTATCATTAAGGCATAATCACAATCAAAATTTCAAAGTCAAACTTACCCCCTGTATTCTTGAAGGTCCAGGAATGTTCTGTGACAAACGAGCGTCTAAGGTCTGTGCCTGAGTGGCAGCCAATTCCCACGGCAGGCATCCTGCCTGGTAGGTTGTCTGCTGACTACTATATTCAAGGCTTGTGTCTGGTTCACTGTACTGCAAGTTTTCTAGCCCTTCCTCTGTTTCAGGAAACCAACCTGAGGGCTCTTCTTTTACTAATACTTCTTCCATTTTAACCTGAAAAAGAATGTCTGTTATGAAAAAGGCAACATATTTTCTTAAGAAATGACTGTTGGGGTACTTTAGATTTAGCATCATATGAAGTCAATAATAAGTACCTTCTTCCTTAATTTATATACAAAATCTCTCTTATCGTCATGACACTTGCCCAGAGAATATATACCCAGTGCAGTTTTCCGGGATCTTCACCCCACAGCCCAGACTGGGCCAGACTGTTGAAATAAGTCACTGATCTGCCAAGCTGTTGGAAGATGTAGCCCACAAGCCCACATTTCCCCCACAGCCTGACTGGTCTGGTGCTCTTTGAAGATATTTGTCCGGTGCACTCTTAAACTTCTCCACTGTATATCTCAGGCTGTTTTTGATGACAGTAGGCAAGGTGTAGAAGTCTTGGGCCCCTGATGTTAAAGGTGTTCTCTCTTTTTTGTGTATACTGTCTCTTTCAATTTCAGAGGCATTATTCTACAAAGTCTTCAATGCCTGTCGTGCTTACAGGATCATATTCCTGAATATATGTTGGGAACTAAACTTTCTAGGATTTTCCAGGAAACAGAAGAAAGATCCATTCACTCACATACACACATATATACATACATACACATATGTGCACAGTACATATATATACATACCAACATATACATATAAACATAAATATACATACATATGCATATACACATATACACATGTACATATTCATACTTGCTCACCCTCATCCGTTCCTGATGCCACCCCGCCCCACAGGAAATAGCATCACCACCCTCTGCATCAGCGAGGTAGCGCCAGGAGACAGATGAAACAACGGCCTCATTCACTCACACTCAGTCTCTAGCTGAAATAAGTAATGCACTGAAACCACAGCTCCCTATCCACATCCAGGCCTCACAGACCTTTCCATGGTTTACCCCAGACGCTTCACATGCCCTGAATCAGTCCATTGACAGCACGTCGATCCCCGGTATACCTCATCGTTCCATTTCACCCTATTCCGTGCACACCTTTCACCCTCCTGCATGTTCAGGCCCCGACCGCTCAAAATCCCTTTCACTTTATCCTTCCACCTCTAATTTGGTCTCCCGCTTCTCCTTGTTCCCTCCATGTCTGAAACATATATATTCAGTGTCAACCTTTCCTCACTCATTCGTTCCATATGTCCAAACCATGTCAACATTTCCTCACTCATTCGTTCCATATGTCCAATTCATTTCAACATGTATATGTGTGTGTGTGTGTGTGTGTGTGTGTGTGTGTGTGTGTGTGTGTGTGTGATCATTGTGTGTTACTATTGTTTCACCATATTGTTTACTAACACCTATAATTAGTAATTATTGCACCATCTTCACTCATTGATCACCATTTACTGTATGTAGCAATATATGTCCAGTACTGTTCATCATTTACTATATGTTGCATTACTGTCACTGTTGACCAGTCATTATAATCAAAATATTTTGTAATATTGCCAAAATACTTTTCACAAGTCACTATTTACACCACTTTTTCAACATTCATCATTTAGCAATATTCCCAAAGTATTGTTTAACAGTCACCAAACGAGTACATTGCAGCACTTTTGCGATATTGCTCACCAGTCAATATTCGGAGCAACAACTCCTCCATATTGCTCACAAATCAATATATAGTGCCATATATCCACCACTATCTGACCAATAACAGTATGTCGCAATATATCCACAGTAATGTTCTCCTCTTACTCTATATATATTTCAGTGTTCATATCATATTGTTCACCAGTCACAATTCGTAGCAGAGCTGTTCTCGTATTGTTCCCCCAATCTTCACATGTTGAAATATTTCCACCGTTGTGATCATCAATCCCTGTACGCTGTTATGATATTACCATAATGCCTATGTTGCCTCCATGCTCTTGTAAGATATTTGGTCGTCATGCTAACTTTGTAATATTCTTCCACCATTTCAGATCCACGTGCATCACCACCAGCCGTTTGAGGGTAGATGAGTGGCATGTTGAGTCCGAACTCATTATAACAAGTTGATCATAACCAGGGAACAGAATGATCAGCTGTGGTGTTGATCCCAAACGAGGGTGGATGTTGTACTCAAATCCTACGTTTTCTGTACCCAATCCAGATCAGTTGAGTTCACAAATACGAGACTATTACTGGAGTATTATTGTCCATGAATATACTTCTGTATCAACAGAAGCGTGTCTGAATTCTTATGCTACATGTTAGACTTACTTCATTCATGTATTTTACTCAGAATACGACACACGATGTAATACCTCGTGATTACGACACTCAGTAACATGATCTCTCTCTTTTAAAAACTCACGGGAGGATAGTGTGCTACGACACTTCACTGAAATCCTAATTAACAGCAGTATTATGTTGTTTTCTAATTTGCTTTTCTTGCGAGTGTATGAAAGTCATACATCACAGACAAGCCATAGCTTGCTGCACTGGTCGTCTCCCTTGCCTCGAGTCTGTGGTCTCACTGGGTCATTGTGGATTAGCAGAATTGTGGCTAGGCGTCTAGATTGATGTACAAAATCAGCTTTTTTTAAAGTCAATAAATGGTGATTTACCATTAATTATCATTTATGGATAAGGCTTATACCTATGTTTCTGAGATGAGAGCGTCTAGTTAATGGATTTTGATGTACGTATACAGATATATGGTCTCTCAATGGACGTAAAGGTAAGCAAGCACACGCGAGAGTGGAAAACGATAGCTTAGCTTAAATTTTGTTATTCATTGCCAGTGTGACACCAGGACACTATGTGTACCACTCCCAGTGTACCAGTGTGACATTCTGTGTCAGGGTGTGTGTGTGTGTGTGTGTGTGTGTGTGTGTCTGAGATAACACTACATAAGAGAAAAGGAAATTACATTTAGCATCTCGGCCCCAACACCAAACCAAGTTCGCCCATGTAAACCTATCCAGTATGTAATTAAAACCTTCCAAGCCTATTTTGTAAACCTATCCAGCATGTAATTAAACCTTCCAATCCTCTTTTCGCTAATATTATGATGCGCTAAGTTGTTCCATTTGTAGACCGCCTCATTTTCAGAGCAATGCATACCTATGTTAGTTCTTTTATATTCCAAATTCTCAATTTCAAAACCATTGTTTCGAGTTCTTTCTTTGAGTACTTGGTTCTGATACCGTATTGACGTCCATTTTTATATGTTTGTTTGTTCCGCTGTCTAGGATATCATCTCTGTCTGTCTGTCTGTCTGTCTGTCTCTGTCTGTCTGTCTGTCTGTCTCTCTCTCTCTCTCTCTCTCTCTCTCTCTCTCCGACTTTCAAAAGAGTGCAAATTCATTTTCTTCCTCAATATGACAGTTATTTAGTGGTCGATACCAATTTTATCGATTATGTTCATACATATTTTCTAAAGATTCTACATCCATTATACAGCAAGGCGATCACAACCTAACCAGATGAGGCCTCACTGAAGCTGTGTAGATAGTTGTATGGCAACATCCACGTACCTATGGCTCACACTTCTACATATGAACCCCAAGTATTCTATTTATTACGCACACTGATACGTTGCTGCCTTGGCTCTAAAAGTCCTTTTTACCTTGACTCTCCTACCACCTTCTCTCTGGCTGAGTTATCTATTTCAACGTTATTGAGCAGATAGTTTATAGTGCTGACTCTCTTTCCCAAACTCCTTATTTCAAATATCGATGTCAAACTACTTAGACTTTGTTCTTCGCCCTGATGATATATTCAGGTCCACCTGAAGTGATGTAAAATCTTCTTTATGTACAGTTCTAGCATTGTCTGCAAGTCTACTGATATAAGAGAGAGTATCTTACTAATACCATTAATGATAATACTGGATGATCATTAATAGGGTCTCGAGGACAGAAGCTTATAGAACACGAGAGATGGGTTCCCCAGGCAGATTGTATCCCATTTATGCAAACCTGTTTCGTATTCATTCGCCTTTAAGGCATCATAGTATTTTTCCCGTAATACCGTGTCTCGACCTTCTTTATAATGTCTTTCTTGTAACACCTTACGAGAAATCTAACTTAAAAACAACGTAATGTTATAGTCTGTCGTAGTCCAATGTCTCGATCTTTCTGAGGAAAGCGAAAGCAGATTTGTGAAGCACGAACGTCCTTTAGTCAAGCCATTTTCTGAATCCTTTACTGAACTGCGCTTTTGAAATTGATTTTCGAACTGAATTCGTTAATGTTGCTTGTAGTAGCTTTCCCACAGATATTCTGATTCTGAAGAAACCATCGTCGCCTCTCATGCTTAAAAAGGTGGGTGTAGTTTGAAGGCAGTTGGGCAGAAAACGAGGCTTCGAACTAACGAAGCTAATGCGCTCGATCTTAATTGCCACATTCCCGGTCTGAGTAACAGAAATTTGGTGCTACTATAGTATGTGGTCTACCACGGTATGAATTCTACCGTGACCTCACCTCACCTCTCGTGCCGCCCACCTGCGGTCTACCATAAGTAAACTGTAGTGTGCGGTCTCATCAGACATGCGGTCTTATCTAATGTGCGGTCTCATCAAAAATGTCCTGTCCACATAAAAGGAAGGAAATGGAGCACTCACATCAGAATCCTCCTAAGTCTGAAACCGTTAACATCAGCTGGATACCCCTACTTCAGATTAAAATGTTGCTGAGATATTTTTATAGACGTGTCATCTTGACAGAGGAAACAGCAGTCGCATTTTTACGAGAGAACAATCTGCTGGACACACAGCAAGAAGTAGATCCCTGCCATCGATGCGGTGCTGTCATGCAGGAAAAATGAAAGCGTGACAGAAGTGAACAATTCAGGCCTGTACTTCATTGTCCTCGAAAGAGGTGTCAAACTTCACGTTCTGTTAGAAAAGGAAACCAATTTTTCCATTATACAGACATAAACAACAATTTAAACTGCAAGCTGAGCCTGAGTGAAATTTTAGAACTAATATTTTTCTTTGTCATGGATATGCCAATTACCACAGCAGTGACTCTAACAGGAAAATCTCCAAATACAATCTCCAGATACAATAACTGACTGGTACATTATGAAGACAGTGATGCAAAACAACGAAACAACAGAAACCATGGACGTAGAATAAATGGGCCTTGGGTTTTTGGTCTCAAACAAGGCTCAGACTGTCGGTACTTTTGTGTAGAACTGCGTGACGGCAACACTGATCCAATTATTGAGAGAGAATGCGGAAAAGATTCAGTGATTCATTCAGGTGAGTGGCCTGCTTATGATAATCTAAATGCCATAGGTTACCACCATCTGACAGTGAACCATCAACGACGTTATGTGGATCCAGCGACCGGAACACACACTCAGGCAACTGAGCGATCATGGTTTGATGCTAAAACTACGATTCTGAAGAAAATGAGAGGCTTTGGTACTGAGCTTTTCCAGTCACACCTTGATCATTTCTGCTGGAAGGTGCTGAGGAAAGATTCAGATGATTTATTTGTGTCGTTCCTTAATGATGTAAGAAGAGTTTATCGCTGAAATAAATTTCTTGTGGTTGATAACGATATATTAAGTGTTCATCGCTGAAATGAATTTATTATAGTTGATAACGTGTTTATTTTTATCTTCCTGCCATTTAAATATATAAGTATTTTGTAAATAAGGCAGATTGTATGCTATAGTGTTAGATAACCCTGGTAGACCGCATACTATAGTAGTAAATGAGGTAGACCGCATGCTATAGTGTTTTTGATACCGTGGTGGACCGCATACTTTAGTTGCACAACAAAAATTCTAATATATGATTATTTTAATCAACTGGAGGGGCTTTATTTCTCCAGAGTTCAGTTTTCAAGAAACATGATGATAACTAACAATGAAGATCAGGTAACTGGCAACTCTCGTTGGGCAAGTTTTGTAAAATGTTTACCAGTTAAGGATTTTTTAGGTTACGGTGACCTTCCGTGATTCAAATGATTTTGTCGTTCAAGGAGCCAGCCTACTCTACGTTATGACTTTTTCCGCAGAAACGAAGTGAGGCTAATTATGTGGCGTTTACCGTATTGGGAACAAGTCTACTGTACAGTACTTTCCTTAATCCTTGCCCTAGATCCCGTATCAGGCAATGAAAAGGAATCCAGTTATGAAAATGAGTTAGACATGTCATGATAAAAGGCAGTGGCGGTCGCAGATATGGGAGTTTGTGGGGTTAGACATATTATTATAGGAGTTTCGAGCGTGAACATGTGCAGACTCAAATTTTTTCATTCTGTATTAAGATGGGTAGGCATATTTCATAAATACACGCACAAACACACTATATATATATATATATATATATATATATATATATATATGCACTCGCAAGCAGATGAAGTTAAAGTTTAGCGGCAACACAGTAATAATTTAGGGATTTGGTAGGAACGTGAACGTGTTTTGGAGTAGTATTTTTTCTTTGGGAATGATAAATGGATGATTGGAGACGTCCGTGATGAAAAGAATGGGGCAGAAGTTAAACTGAGATTTACGTGGAATTTCAATTCTAAAGTTTAAAATATACCAACAACATACGACAGTCGTTGTCCTATATACTGGTTTCACTCAATGGGTTGAATGTAAACGCAGGTAGCGACAATGTGAAGCACTGTAGCTTTCGCAACATTTTCAAACATTAATGATAATAAGTTAGTTAAGGTTTTCATAGATTCTTTTGAAATCCTAGTAGTGCTTTATTAAATATAATCACTTATATTCCTTGATATCATAGCCCTCCCCACTTTTATATTAATTATCGTAGGGTAAAAAATTAAAGCTTCAAATGAATCTCCCCAAGTCATAGTCCATTGATATGTGTTTTTTCTAAGTCAAATATATGATGTTCCAAGATTGGAACTTTGCCTAAGAAATGTTTCCTCAACTAGATGATCAGTAAGAGCAGTAAGGTATTAGTTTAGGGGCGCCACTGAAACATTATAGATATAGAAGAAATGGATATCAGTGATCTTATGCTTAGCAGAAGTGATTTAGAGGAGAAGCATATTTGGAACATTACAGTGTCTGCTAGATTAATAGATAATAGACCTCTCATTCTTTCTTTACTTCTGTACCCTGAAATCTTAATGTACAAATTTGTGTAGAATAATCTCTTAATTTTCCATTACAGTCATTGCAGATTATCGTGAAAGATATTAAAATGTGTTTCAATGAAAGTACACCGTATCCAATTTCCTAAAGTTAGAATATGAAATTGATACAAAAATATTCGTTTTGTGACCCCCATTAAGAGCAGTTTCATGTCTAGTTTCAGAACAAAAGGTAAGAATATCTACGAATTTTTCTCCAGTGAAAATAAAAGAGGGCAGGCCATGGAAGTTATGGAAAAAATTGATATAAAAAAAATAAGAACCCTCCTGTCCTAGATCAGGATGGGGAAAGTATCCTATTTGAATTACTGTACAGAGGAAATTAGGTCTACCAAAACCAGTGCTGGTTTGAGAAACCTGACTCACGATGTCATAACCAAAGACTGTAGTGCCTAACCTATCACTGGTTGGATTTGGATGTTTTAAGGATGAATAAAGTCAACATTGTAATAACTATATATTTGAAATAACCATATATGATATATAAATTGTTCGCCTCATCTGGATGGATGCATTATGATATATGATTTTCTGCTTCCAAACCCTGCTTCCTTTTGTTTATAAACTTTTTTGGTTATGAGAGGTAACTGTTTCTAGAATATGTTTCTCTTGGTTTGTACAATATTAAGAAAAAAAAAGTACCCAGATTTAATGTAAGCTAAGTTGGCATGAAGTTTTATTGTGTATCACACAGAATCCACACATTTAGGTCAGTGGTAAATTTACAAACACTCTTGTTTTATGTTCCATTATCAACAGTTTGCTTAATTCTGTATTATTGATTAAAGGAAAGCTTGCTTTGACTTCTTTTTGAAGAAGAATGGCGTTCTTGTTATAGTATAACAAATCATAGTGTGTTATCACAGTGCACTTTAGCTTTTAGTTTAATATTTAGTGTAAAGTGCACTAATGAACACCTGGTAGGCCATAGGACTTCCTTTGGGAAAATCGAGCAGGCTATGCCTGTCATAGCTCTACCCCGACTGAAGTTGGTACCCGTTTATCTTTCAACCAGAGGAATGATGAACAGCTGAGTGAGCTGTGTGCCGTCTGCCCACGCGGAGGACCAAACCCTGGCAAGCGGATTAATAGGTAGCAGTGCTTACCAGTGCACCACTGGGGCACTTAATGTCCTGTGTACTTTCAATTTTTGTTGTTGAAATAATGCTTACTTTGTTTGTGCCCTTAATCTGCAAAGCTTGTAAATCATATAAATTTCTGATTGGTACTGGTCTATTCAAAGTTTACTCCACTAAAGATGAGGCTTTTTATAAAAAAAAAGATGCTGGAATTCCGATGAAAGTTTAACATCTGCTTTTTTAATAAGCTAACTAAACTGACTCAATGCCAGTCTGACATATATGAGTGAAAGTTGAAAAAAGTATTTCAGTAACGAAATACTATAAATTGCAGAACACTGAGACTTTAAGCAGTGCATTGAATGCTTTTGTGTGATGATTATTGCATACCTTAAACTTATTTTGAGAGTTGCTCTTTACTTCATATTTGTGTGTCAAAGATTCACTGATGACGGGCTTGCTTACAGGTTGTTTGATTCTGCAGATCTTACTGTGATTTATGTTGCAGAGGATGGCTTTGAAAAAATTCCAGTTAATTTTTAAAAAAGTCAAGGGATCTCTCTTACCATGGTGCCTTAGTATAATGAGGTACATGTTGGTTTGGGAGATGTGGGCCCATTATTACTGTGCTGTTTTATGTACCGTAATATTTCTTGTGTCCTGCAAAGGACTGTTGATTGAATACCTGGTACGAAAAGGGGGACACATGCATAAGCATACGTGGGTGAGTTGGAAAGATAGAAAGCGGGCATTATTGGATAATGTACTAATTGATAGGTGTAGAAAGGAGAGACTCTTGGCTGTGGATGTGTTGAGAGGGGCAGCTGGTGGGATGTCTGAACATTACCTGGTTGAGGCGAAGGTAAAAATATGTAGAGGTCTTCGGAAAAGAGGAAATAATATAGGTGGGAAAAAGATGGCGTGGTTAATTAAGCTTAGAAAAGGGACTTGTGTGAAGCAATGCCAGGAAAATATGAGTGAAGAATGGCAAAATGTAAGAGTAAACGAATGTAGGTGAGGAATGGGAGGTATTTAGGGAAGCAGTGCTAGAATGTGCGAGAGGTGTGGCATGCAAAAGTCGGGAGGTGGCCAGCAACGAAAGGGTAATAAGTGGTGAGATGAATTAAAGTTGCTTGTGAAAGCGAAAAGAGAGGTGCATGGGTAGTGCTTACAGGCAAGGAGTATAAATGATTGGGTGATGTACAAGAGAAAGCACCAAGATGAAGTTATAGAGCTGAAAAAGAGGGCAAGTGAGAGTTAGGGTGAGCGAGGAATAGTAAACTTCAGGGAAAATAAGATGTGTCGAAAGGAAGTGAGAAAAACAGATCAAATGGGAATGTTGGCGAAGGGGATAAATGGAAATTGGTAACAGGCTGTCATGAGGTGGGGAGATAGAGTATTTTGAAGGATGGTTGAATGTTTGATAATAGGGTGGCATATATAGTGTGTTTGGATAGGGGAGGTATGTGGAGAGAGTCTTGGCAAGTGGTTTAGTGAAGGGAGAAGAGGTGGTGAAAGTCTTAAGGCCTGTCCAGACCAGCGGGCCTGATCGGCGGGCATGCCCGTTAACGGGCACATTTAACGGGCATACCGTCAAATTGCCCGAGCGTCCGGTGAACGAAATCCCCAGGCGGTGCACGGTGGCTCGAGCTTCGACCCTGTGGCAATATTCACGGGCAGGCCCAGCAGAATTTGCCTGCCAGCCGCGCCGCCCGGCGGACACGCCCGCTCGTCTGGACAGGCCTTTACATAAGATGAAAAGTGGCAAGGCAGCTGGAATTCATGCTGTTGCAGTTACATTTCTTGAGACAGAGGTGACTGTTGCTGATTGGTCAGTAAGGACTTTCAGTGTATGTATGGATCATGGTGAGGTGTCTGAGGATTAGCAGAAAGCATGTATAGTGCCAGTGTGTAAAAGCAAAGGGGCAAAGGTAAGTTTTGGAACTACAGAGTGTCCATAGTATGTATTATAGGAGAGTAGTGATTGAGAACTGATGGCATGTGCAGAACATTACAGTAGGAAGGAACAACTAGCCTTCAGGAATGGGAGATGTGTGGATCATGTGTTTGCTGTAAAGAATGCTTGTGGGAAATACAGAAACAGTTGGGTTTTTATGTGGTATTTATGGATCTGAAGAAAGCCTATCATATCGTTGATAGAGATACCCTGTGGAGGCTATTATATATATATATATATATATCCCAGGAGATAGGGGAGAAAGAATACTTCCCATGTATTCCCTGCGTGTCGTAAAAGGCGACTAAAAGGGGAGGGAGCGGGGGGC
>JAYMFT010227807.1:0-11245 GCA_038088735.1 Panulirus argus
TCTTCCCCCTTATCATTGAACTTTGTTTCTCATAATCAAGTTTCTTTACTCAGACATACAACCTATCTCCCCTTTCTTCTCATCTTGTTTACATCCACACACATTTAGACACCCCAGCCTGAGCACTTCCTTCTTGGATCCATACTCCTGTTCCCTCTCTCAGAAATTGAAGTACAAGAATGGGGGGATGGGGATCCAACCCCAGGCTCCCTACTCAGTCTTCCTCCTCCCCCCCCACATATATATATATATATATATATATATATATATATATAGGTTGTTGACAACAGCTACCCAGGGTGGTACTACCGTCCTGACTGAAGCGCGTTAAAGTGGTGCTTGGAACCATCCTACACTCTCCATGTCAGGATTGCTGGTCTTACTTCCTGTCTCGTCAAAACGGGACTACTGGGCTGGTCCTGCCATCTTCTTACAAGCACCACACACCTAATCATACCTTGCTTATTATTATTACTCTTTTTCACATAAGTACTCTTGCCAATTCCTATCTGCTCTAACATAAGCTCATGATGACAGTGTACTTCCAATCTGTGGGCCCTAGTACCCGGCATCATGGAGTGCAAATAATCTCCAGGTTTCAGCCTGACTCTACTACCAATGAGAGGGAGGGTTCTAGCAGTAGTAGTGCCGACCCCACCCATGACTTTCCCTTCTCTGTGAGACCTTCCTCTTTTTCCTGTTCACTATCCCAACATTCATGGTTTCTCTAGTAACCTCTCCTCAGTTGAACACCATCTGTCCAGTACCTCTGTTAATATCTTATTTCTGTCCGAGACACAGTTGTCTAATGAAGTTCTCACAAGTCCGTTTTTCATATGTAACTATAATCTCCACTCACGTCTGCGTTTCCGTTTCGAAGGTGGTGTTTGTGCTTATTTTAACATAAACACACCTGTTGCACACCTCAAGGACCTTGAATCCCCAAACTTTAATGTTATGTGGCTCAAAGTCTGTCTCCGTACTACCTGTCTTTTGAAATATGCCAGGTCATAGTTATTGGGAAAGACATGAGAAGGTAAAGAGTTCCAAAGCTTCGACGTGTAGGGAAAGAAACAGGTATGAAAATGGCCCACCCTTGAGTTGCCGATGGCCACACAGTACTCATGTGATGCAGCAGTTTGCCGAGTATTGTGTGGTCTAGCTAGTGGTGTGGACACACAAGCAGTCAGCTCTCTTGAGCAAAAACCAAAGTAATACCTATAGAAGAGGGAAAGTGAACCAACATTGCAGCATAGGGCAAGAAGGTCAAGTTTGGAAGTTAGCTTGGGACAGTATTTAAGTCATACGTCATAATGCTTTCGACTTAACTCTATCAAGTAAGGATGCAGAGCTAGAACCACCCCAGATGTGAGCAGTATTCCATGTACAGACGAATCAATCCTTTTGTATAAACAGAGCAAGTGTTCAGAAGGAAAGAAGTTTCGACATCTAAACAGGACACCCAATTTCTTAGAGGCAGACTTAGCAATTCCTGTAATGTGGAGTTTCCAAGAAAGAATGGATTTTATAGTAATACCAAGTATATTCATTGGGTTAAGAGCTGGAATTACAGAACTGTCAAAGGAGAGACGAGTTGTGAGGATTATTCTATAGAGAGATGGGTAGAAATTGGGTCTTGAAGGCATTAAACTTAACAAGATTTTGTGTACCCCACTGAGATATTCTGTCCACATCTGAGTTTACTGAGGAAGTTGTGTCAAGATGAGATGCAGATTGAGAGAGAGAAGACTGAGCAGAATTGAAGGATTTGGATGAATGCATTGTTGAGTCGTCATTGTATGAGTGCATTTGATTATTTGTGGAGAGGAAATCGTTGAAAAAAAGTAGAAAAAGCATAGGAGACAGGACAGAACTTTGAGGGACACCACTGTTGATGGAGAAAAGGTAGGATGCTGATCCATCAACAACTACAGACATAGGTCGACTGGAGAGGAAGCTAGATATAAGGGAGCAAATTGAGGGAGAGAAACCGAAAGAGGGGTTGCTTAGAGATGAGACTCAGATGCCATACCCTGTCAAAAGCCTTAGATATGTAAAGGGCAACTTCACATGACTCCCCAAAATCCTTCAGGGATGATGAGCAGCCATTAAAATGATAGGAAAGAATGTCACCAGTGGATTTTGCCTTACGGAAATCAAACTGGTGATGAGAGAGAAGACTGATTTTCAAGGTCTTTAAGGATATGAGAGTTGAAGAGGGATTCAAAGACTTTGGAAATGGTATATGTCAAAGCAATAGGACGATAGTTAAAGGGTCAGAACAGTCACCCATCTTATGGATGGGATGTATCAGTGCATGCTTCCAAGGAGAATGGAAACTTTTGGTTTAACGGAAATGGAAAAGACAAACAAGCGCAGGTGCAAGTTCAGAGACACACTCTTTCAGTACACAGGGATGGATGCCATCAGGACCATAAGCCTTGCTTGTTTCCAGAGAGAGAAACATTTTTTGGACAGTCTGAAAAGAGATTACAGAAAGGGGCCTAGGATTAGTAAGGGGATCATCAAGAAGTGAAGGAATGTTAGAGTCATCCAAGGTGGAGTGAGAGGAGAGACGGGAATCAAAGAGAGTTGCATTGTCTATGGGAGAGACAGCTATTGTACCGTCAGAACAGAAAAGTGAAAGAAAGTTAGAGCAACAGAAGTTGTTAGAGATACCCTTAGCTAAAGACTAGAAAGACGTATCAGTGGATGACGAGGAGAGGTTATCGCACTTCCTTTGAATAAAGGAGTGCTTGGCCTCACAGAATTAAAACTCTTTATACCGTATAAGGGTGTGTACATTCCATAGAACCAGTGGGATGGGATGGAGTGAGGGTTACTGAGAGGGAGAGGGAGGAGCACTAAGGTTTTTCTGCAGGAACCCCTGAATTTGATTCAGCAGCTGTTTTGGCCTTTTGAAGAATTATCCAATTTTTTAGCTGTGTGGCATGTTATCAACATGATCTCAGATTCTAATGTTCTATCCAAACAATTAGGTTTACCACCTTTTCCATCACATTGCTTCTTTTTCTACACACTAACTTAGGGGTTAATAGAGTGCCAGACAAAGGACTGAAAATTATAATAAGGTGTCTTTATATTGTCTTATAGTGGCCACAACTGAGTGAGCTAAATCCATGGACTTTCCTCCTGACCATGTCAAATCTCCGTAGCCCCTCCACTTTTGCATCTAAAGTGACAGTCTTTTGTCCTTTATTCCTGATTGCCTTGACTATTCTTGGCTCACAAAATCATTACACTTACTTTTTTTAAGTCTCATAGATCATATCAAGATTAGACCTTACAATTTCTGGTCTCTGCCAATATGTCATACCCTTCGTGTTTTCCTTCTAAGGATTTTTCTGGGCTCCCTACTATAGATCAAGAACCCATGCCAGGTCCAAGAAGGTCAAGGGTCAATTTTCTATCCTTGTACCTGGAGGACTCTGATTTGTACTTAGGGGCTTCTTATAATGAAGTGTAAGAATCACATTTAGAGACCAGTTCATCTTAGAAGAAAGTTGAACCTCTGTTCTTAGATTTTGATGGTCAGTACTGGCATTTTTTTTCATCATAGTGACTACTTACTGCCTGAAGGCTCATGTTAGTTGGATGTTATTTCATAGAGAAATTGGTATTGGATGCTTTCAGATTTTTCTCTTCCACAACCAACTCCCGGGAGGAAGAATATGTGAAAAGTTTAGGGAAAATAAGAAATTGTAATGAAAGAAGGTGGAAAAGGAAAGAAGTGGATGTAAGAGTGGTCTCATGTGAGAAGTAAGGAAGGGGACTTGCTGAATCAAAAGAGGAAGTGAAAGGAAGATGGAAAGAGTATTCTGAAAAACTGATGAATGTGGGAGAAGGTGAGGGCCTATAGCAAAAAGGGAGGTGAAAAGGGCAGTAATGAGGCTGAAGGTAAGAAAGGCACCTGGAGTGTAGGAGATTATGGGTGAAATGCTGATGTATAGAGAAGAAAGTGTGATAAGGGGATGTATTTGATATGTAATTCAGCATGGAAACAGAAGGGTTGTGCCTGAGGATTGGATGAAAGTTATTAATAATCCCTTATTCAAATAAAAAGGTGCTAAGGATGTATGTAACGATTACAGGGGAATAAGTCTGTTAAGTATACCAGGAAAAGTGTATGCAGCTATAGTGTTGATTGTTATAGTGATGAAAGTGACAGTGCAGAATAAGTGAGGAACAAGGGGGTTTTAAGAAGTGTACGGGATGTGTGGATGAGATGTTTGTGGTGAGAATGATTGTGGTAAAGTATCTAGCAAAAGGTAAGAAGCTGTATGCAGCTTTTATAGATCTGGAGAAAGCATATGACTGAGTTGAGTGGAATGTTTTATGGGATGTGTTAAGGATGCATGGATGGGGGTACAACTGTTGGATGGTGTGAAAGCCTTCTATAGAGTCGGAAAAATGCATATGTAAGATGAGCAGAGGTTTCACTATGCATGTGGGTGTGAGGCAAGGCAATGTGATGTCAGTGTGGCTGTTTAAATTGTTTATGGATGGAGAGATGAGAGAGATGAAAGCAAAACTAGGGACAGGGGGTGTAGAGATGGAGTGTAGTGGTGAGGTATGGTATCAAGTGACATGTCTGTTTGTGAATGATACTGTGTTTTTTGCTGAATGTGGGGCTGCAGAAGGTTGTAAGTTTGTTTTAAGATATGCTTAGGCATAGGCAGTTGAGGATAAATGCAAGTAAAGTTAAAGTAATGGTGTTCAAATGGAAACAGAGTGAAAGTTTAGATTTTGCAAAACCCTATAGAGTGAAAGAAGAATATATATCTCATGATCTTTCTTCTCATGGCCAGGTGCATAAGCACCAATAATCAACCACCTCTAGCCATCTACTTTCAGTTTTACCCACATCAGTTTAGAATTTACTGCCTTACACTCTATCGCACATTTCTGCTTCAGGAGTAGTGTTACTTCTTCCTTAGCTCCTGTCCTTTCACCAACCCCTGAATTTACTCCTAAGACATTTCCAAACCATTCTTCTCCTTTACCCTTGAGCTTTGTTTCACTCAGAGCCAGAACATCCAGGTTTCTTTCCCTAGTCTGAGCCTTTGATGAGGATGAGCATCTCCTGCCTGGCTCCATCTGTATCTTTTACAAACTGAAATACAAGAAGGGGAGGGTCTCTATCCCCTGGCTGCCGCCACTTCTACCCCCTTTAGTCACCTTCTACGACATGCAGGGAATATGGAGGTAGAATTATTTCTGCCCTACCTCCCCTCATATCTTTTTAAATTGTTCTTTTGTCATCAAAATTCCCACGTCTTTCACATGGCTCTCTGCATCATCTAACATACCTGACCTCACACCCCTTACATCAGTCCCACTAACTATTCCACAAAACATCATGTAAGAGTTACCTTTACTGAAATGGGGGCCCTAGTTAGAATCCTTAAGGTTGGCTAAAACTGAGTTGCCTAATTCTCTAAAGTAGATTTGCTACCCTGCAAGTCTACTTTATATATTCAGTGAAAAATTTCACAGAAGAACATCAAAGTAAAACTTACCGATTTGCGGAGCTCATTTGCAAAATTAATACTCTCAATAACAGGAAGATAGGCTGTGACGTTCCAAGATGTTGAACCCTCTGTTATATCGCCATCAACAATACGTCCTTGCCTTTTATTGATGACACTGTACATCTTTCCCACCACTTCTGATTCCACATTGATTACGCATGAATACATGGCACAAACTAGTCTTTGACACTGTTGCTCAAAAGCTTTTCTAAGAGTGTCTTTTGAAAGGGAAATAATCTGTCCTGATGAGATGCCAAGGGAAGGTAACTGTTCCTCCCTATTATTTGGTGTCAGTGCTAAACTCCAGTCTTCAATAATGAAGCACACACCCATTAATGGTTCCTCACATAATGGACCAGCAGCAGTGGCTATCTGAAATCCAGTCACAAAATTTGTGTCATATGTAGCCAAAGGAGAGTCTACTGAAGTTGCCTTCTCCCATACTGAAGGTCGAGGGTATGACTGGATACGATTTAACAAGATGTTTGGTCCACAACCATTTGGTCCAAAACTCCAAATTTCATCAACAGCATTTTCCCATTTCTGATCAGCAGCTTTAAATGCCTTATCTAGGAGCATCTTTAAATCTGTTATTGCTTTAAAAGTTTCTTGGTTCAACTTCTGACGATTTTCCAAAGCTTTGCTTAAAGCAGCCACCGGCATAAATGATTTTTTTCCGTCCTCGTGCCTTGAAATACCATTCTCATCCACTTCACTGTCTGCATCTTCCTGAACATTAGGTATATCAGTGACTACAGCACCAGCCTTAGAAACAAGCTGTAATAATGTTTCATGTTGTACAAGGAGTTTTGTAACAGCATCAGGCAAAGGTACAGCTCTGCAGCGTAGTTTTCCTAAACGACCACTCACTTCCACCATGCCAAGTGGGTCAGAATTATCCACCTGCAACAAAGTTTAATGAATAACATAAAATTCTGTGTCCTATCAAATTAGAGAACAATCTGATCTAAAGGTAGGACTACATATAAATCTGTTCCATGACTGATGATACAGAGCATCAGGAGTGCCTAATCTACCCAATTTATGTACAGAAAAATATATCATATATAATGGAGGAGGATACATGTGTACTTCATATAACTTAATGGTACTCAACATGAAAAAGAAACAAACAACAATATTCTTTCATATTATCACTTGTCACTATCATTTATATTTTTTTCACATTCAAGGGAGGGTGGCACATACACAATCATTCCAAAATATTTCAATTAATCCTTAAACAATGGATGAAAAAAATTTATCCTATTTTGAAGCAAAAGTAATACATGTAAAATAGTGAGTTAACATAATTCATATGGAAGTGGTATAACTCTGAAGTGAATATAAAGATCTCCTGGGAAGTGGTGGAGAAATGAAGGAGGATTTTGGATAATGTGTATTATTCAAATTATCTGCTTCCAATAATAAAATGAAAGAAATACATGTACAAGCAAAGGATATGTACAGAAAAAGAGCTATCATGTTCTATATGCCTGTGGTATAATGGTGAAGTTAACAAATGAATCCCTTAGGTGAGTGGTGAAGGAAGGGTTTTTTAGGGTGTGTCATTCAACATTTAACCCGTTGATAAAAATAAACTTTAAAAAATAATGAATATTTCGAATATACAAAGATTCTGACTATCTGAAAGAAAATGGCAGCAGACTGAGGTAAAGTCTATAGCAAGAACAAGAAAGGCTCTAAGTATAATTCCATGGAGGAGCAAAGTAAATCTCAGGACATTAACAACCCTCTTGGATAAGGTAAATCTCTACAGTGATCACAGACCTTCCTGGTGCTGGGCCTATGGAGGAACCAAATAAATCTCTGAAATGATCACTGATCTTCCTAATGTTAAGGCCATTAATTAGCAAAGTAATTCTCAGACCTGATCACTCATCTTTCTGATGTTGATGCCATAAGGAACAAAGAAAAATTGAAAACTAGTTACTGACCTTTCTGGTGTTGATATTTTCCCCTTCAATAGCCTCATTAAGTCTATCAACTGTTGGAGGAGGGATGATGGTTTCCCTGAAGGGTACAATTGGGTCAGAGATTCGTACAGGAACACGTGCATATCTTTCCTGAAGGTCATCTACACAGCGCTGCAGGTGTACTTCACCAGCAGTAACTATGACATATTCCCCACTATTCTGAAGTGCAACCTAAGGTGTATTAAAAATAGAAATAACATAATAATTAAAAACTTTGCATTTCAGGATAACACAAGCATCAACAAGGGATGCTTTGAGGTCCCTTACTTATAAATAAAAGGAGTTCTAATTACTCATCCCACTTCCTCCTTCTTCTTTCATATGCTGATATTCTCTTCACTCCTTTCCTTGATATCTTGTCAGTTCCCTTTTATATCCCTGGGGTCCTACCAAAATTATAAACAAGGGTAATTGCTTCACTAAATATTTAATACTGGATTAATTACTGGATTAATTATGATTTGAAAAAGGGAGGAGCACAGGCCTGAGCTTCCTGACAGATTCTATGCCATGGGGCAGCAAAAAATGCCCATCAGGCTTGAGTGTAGGGCCAAATTTTGAGGTGCTGGATCTGTAAGAAAATGTATTAAGCATATCATTTCTAAATAAACTACTGCATTGTTTTCCTATGTACTTACCATCTGAGTTGCAAAAGTGAGTGATATATGAATTTTTCACATTCTACTGAGAAAAACAAAAGGCACAACCATAAATTTTATTCACCCTTAACCCATTTCCCTCTTAAAACCTGTGGTGCCCCTAGTAGGAAGTTGGAATTTGCTTCTTAATGCCAATATCAGGCACACCTTGAACACTATTTCAGTGGATTTTTTCCTATTATTGGAGAAAGTTTCACTCTCATCACAAGGAATCTAGAACCATGATTGGCTGTTGATGACCCTGAGAGCCATCATGGGTGGATCATGAACTTTCTGTTGGCCGGAAGGTCAAGGAGGTGTCATGTTTTGTGAGTACGGTACATGTTATTTATTGTGTGTGTCAGGTAATACACTGCATACAATGCATTAGTTTAAATTTCTTAACATTAGTTTGAATACCAAAGTACCAGTAAGGTGTGATCTGTAGAGAGAAAAGACAGTGTGTGAGAGGCTAAAAATGTTGAAGAAATATTAAGCATGGATTTTTGACATAACTGCTTATAAGGTATCTATATCTACCAGAGTATATTCTTGCAAAACCCATCTTATTTTATGTGTAGTTAGATAACCTATCAAGACATTTTAAATAAAAGTTTGCTTTTAAAAATATATTCCTGCATAATCAAGGAAGCTTTTTTTCTGTAAAAATGTGGGTGCACTACAAGCAAAAATATGACATTATCAGATTCTTAATATGTAAAATCATCAACAACTATGTGATATTATTTAATTCATTTTGATGGAGGAAAGTCTCACAAGGTAGGTAGTAGTTGGTAGGCAGCCAATGACCAGGGAGGTATATTACCAGCACTACCCACTTGGGTATCAGGAGGGTAAGTGACATCTACTTAATAAGCCAGCACTTTAGTGGTTGCCAAATTGCACTCCTCTGACTCAGGCAGCTGTCTTTTCTTTCTGCCTCACTAACATGTGGACTATTGGCATTCTGTCCACAAGCATACAACCTCTCCTTGTCATATGTAACACTTGACAACACTTAACTCATGTAGCTCATTCTTCGTAACTCTAGATCTTCCTGCTGTGAGCACTATGTGCTAGCACTGCCTTTTGGCAAAATGGTAGGAGCAGTAGATAGAAGTAATAGGTAGGAACATTCAAGCTGGATTATTTAGGTAGAAACATTGGGTAAAAGCAGTAGGTAGGAGTGTTAGACAGAAGTCTTCATTCGGAAAATCAGACAGGAGCCTCTGCAAACACTGCACTAGACTTGCCCTCTGCCAGTGGCCTATTAATATTAAGGGTGAGGCACTACAGGTTAAGAAGTGGCACTGGAGTTCTTTAGTTATGGAGTCTCTGTTGCTGTGGCCAACCCTTTGAGCAAGTTCCAATTGGAACGGGCATCAGAGATACAGATAGACAGACAAAAAGTCTCAAACAAAAATTGAAAATAACTTCACTTATCTTAATATTTCAAGCTGCTTCAAGCTTTTACTGCCATTCCATCTGCACCATGCAGGAGTTTCAAAGGAAAGATAAAGGGATAAAAGAATAATTCTTAACCACTGTTTTTAGGAATAAATATGCTATGAGAAAAATATTAGTGCTGCCTAATCAGGATGGACCTTCTAAAATCTTGAAAACAGAGAAAACACTATCTGCACTCTTCATGTGTGTGAATAATGCATGGGCATGGGATGCCCCAACAAGTATCAATGGCAGTGTATTTTGCCTCAAAGCAGAGGTGGCTGCTTAAAGAATTGGTTCTCATTTGAAGTAAACTGCTTTCTCTTAAATGGTTCTCATATAAGGTCAACCAACTAAGTTAATTCATGCACTAGGTATGAACCTCCTGAAGAGAACTGAGTAGAAAACATTCATAAAATATAGAATCCATAGTATCATTCACTGATTATTGGATAAATGTCTTGAAAACTCATTGAAGGCCAATGCTTGACTCAGTGTCAGTCACAGGTCAAGCATCAGCGACTGCAGTGATTAGTAAACATAGTAGCAGGAATGGGTGACCACTGCACATGAAATAAGAATGCTCAGATCTTTCTTAAATTAGATTATTTGTAAAGCAGACTTTTGGCTTGCAGATAATTTACTGTACTGGTTCCTAATGCCAAACTGCATTCCAGCCAAATGCAATTACTATTACTCACTAGATGAAGCCAGTGTAATTCTTGATACAAACATAAATTTTGACAAAAACTAAGTGGAACATGCAAAATGTGCTTTCATCTATGTCTTTTTGTTTAAAGTGTCAAAAAAGAAATATTTCCTCTTAAATGGATGGAAGTGCTACAGCAGCTCTTCAATGCACCCCTACTCAATAGAATGCATGTAAATGCCCTTATGTAAAGGTATGGGCAACAAAATTGAATGCTTAAATTACATTTATAAGCACTTAAAATTATTTGTTTTCATGGGTCAAATAAACTTGCATCTTTCATGGAAACTATTTTCCACCACAGGGTCTTCCAACTCCTAAAATTATCTATCTACCTGTCTATCTGTTCCCAGTTATATAAAGTGATGGAAGTACATATAAGCATGCATCTTTTGTGATAATCATTTCTACATAAATGGGGTTCCTACCAATGCAAAATGCAGGGAAACCCTGGTACCTGAGCTAGACTTATGACCCAGTTACTTACACACACTGACTTATTCACTCACTCACTTATGTACCTCAGCTACTACTACCACAACTACCTTTTTTTCTTTTTCGTACTTGTTCGGTATTTCGTGAGTGAGTGAGGTAGTATCCAGAAAGATAACTGAGCCTTAGAAGAAGAAAAAAAAAAAAAAGGCTCATTTGGATCTTTCTTCTTTTCTTCCTTTTGGCAAGAAATGCTAGAGGGAGGGATTTCCAGCCCCTTACTCCCACCCCTCTTAATCACCTTCTATGACATGCATGAGATACATGGGCAGTATTCTTCCTCCCCTATCCCCAGGGATACTACTACTGCTAATATTATTACTAATCATATTATTAATAATAATAATAATAATAATAATAATAATAATAATAATAATAATTATCCCTGGGGATAGGGGAGAAAGAATACTT
>JAYMFT010227818.1:0-11245 GCA_038088735.1 Panulirus argus
TAATATATATATATATATATATATATATATATATATATATATATACTCTTGCCGGAGCCAGGTACCCATTTCATCGACCAAGCCCTAGGGGTGGATGAACAGCTGGGTTGACTGTGGACCAAATGCCACAACCAGGATTTGAACCTATGCGCTCCACCCTGGGTGGCCCGTGAATACGTCACGGTCAGAGACACTAACTTATACTTTATCGCTGTTTTCTGCATCAGCAAGGTAGTGCAAGGAAACAGAAGAAGAAAGACCCATCCATTCGTATACACACATATATACATATGTGCACATATATGCAGAATATATACATATGCATATATAAATACACACACATACACATGCCTATACACATGTACATATTCATACTTACTCGCCTCCATTCATTCCTGGCGCCACCTCGCCCCACAGGAAACAGCATGGCCACCCCCTACGTCAGCGAGATGGCACCAGGAAACAGATGAAAAAAGGCCACATTCGCTCATACTCAGTCTCTAGCTATCATGTGTAATGCACCAATACCATAGTGCCCTATCCACATCCAGGCCCCACAGACCTTTCCATGGTTTACCCCAGATGTTTTACATGCCCTGGTTCAGTCCACTGACAGCATGTCAATCCCAGTATACCACATAGTTCCATTTCACTATATTTCGTGCAAGCCTTTCACCCTTCTGCATGTTCTGGCCCAGATCACTAAAAATCTTTTTCACTCCAACCTTCCACCTCCAATTTGGTCTCCCGCTTCTCCTTGTTCCTTCCACCTCAGGCACATATATCCTCTTTGTCAACCTTTCCTCACTTATTCGTTCCATATGTCCAAACCATTTCAACACACTCTCTTCTGCTCTCTCAACCATACTCATTTTATTACCACACAGCTCTCTTACCCTTACATTACTTAATCGATCAGACAACCTTACACTACATATTTTCCTTTAACATTTCATTTCCAACACATTCACCCTCTTCTGTACAATGCTATCTATAGCCTATGCCTTGCAACCACATAACATTGTTGGTACTACTATTCCGTCAAACATAATCATTTTTGCTCTCTGAGATAATGTTCTCTCTTTCTACACATTCTTCATTGCTCTCAGAACCTTTGCCCCCTCCTCCACCCTACGATCACTTTTGTGTCCATGGTTCAATTTGCTGCTAAATCCACCCCTAGATAACTGAAACACTTCACTTCCTATAGTTTTTCTCCATTCAAACTTACGTCCCAACTAAAATCTCCTCCCTCAACCCTACTAAACCTAATAACTTTGCTCTTATTCATACTCTTTTCTAAACTCAGTCACCAACTTGTGCAGTTTCTCACTCAAATCAGCCACCAGTGCTGTATCATTGGCGAACAACAATTGATTCACTTCCCAGGCCCCCTCATACCCAACAGACTGCATATTAGCTCCTCTATCCAAAACTCTTGCATTTACCTACCTAACCATCCCATCCATAAAACAAATTAAACAACCATGGGAACATCACACACACCTGCCACAGACTGACCTTAACTGGGAGCCAACCACTCTCCTCTTTTCCTACTTGTACACATGCCTTAAATGCTTGATAAAAACTTCTCACTGCTTCTAGCAGCTTACCTCCAACACCATACATTCTAAAGATCTTCCAAAAAGCATCTCTATCAACCCTATCATATGCCTTCTCCAGATCCATAAATGCTACATACAAATCCATCTGTTTTTCTAAGTATTTCTCACATACATTCTTCAAGGTAAGCACCTGATCCACACATCCTCTACCACTTTTAAAACCACACTGCTCCTCCCCAGTCTGATGCTCTGTACATGCCTTCATTCTCTCGATCAATAACCTCCCATACAGTTTCCCAGGAATACTCAACAAACTTATACCTTTGTAATTTGAACACTCACAATATATTAGACCTATGAGCAACTCAGCAAGGAAGATACAGAATCATCAAGTCAAGTGTACTTCCTGGAAATATAAAATCTGATATCCAACAAAAATACCTGATTACCTGAAGAAGCTGGAACAAATATTCAATGAAATACCTGCAGAACTAAGAAACATACATGAAGTGACTAAAGAAACACTCAGAATAAGATTGGACTCATGGTTGAAGATAATATCAGACAAGCCTTTAATTAAACACTATGCTCAGGAGGTATCTAATGAAAAAAATTCATCATACAACAAGCAGGATAAATCATGAGAAGTGGAGAGGTGGTAAAGAGAAATGGCATTATTCAACACACAAGTTAAGAGGTAAGCCCTGCACACTAGCCCTGCCATCATGGCAAAATCTTTCTGTAGATACACATAGGTACTTACTCCTCTCACAACCAGGTGCATACACAATAACAATCACCCACTCACAATAATCCAACTTCATTTTCAACCACATCAGTTTGAGGCTCATGACCTTACACCCTTTCAAATATTCTTAAAACTCCTCCTTCAGCAGAAGTGCCACAACCCTCCTATCTTTCAGCTACACTCAAATCTTAGACTTTACCCCTAAGACATTCACAAACCATTCTTCCCTATTCCCTTTGAACTTTGCTTTATTCATAGCAAGAACATCCAGGTTCTCTTAGCATTTTACTTCTCTCTCTCATCCTCTCATTCTGGTTACATCCATAAACATTCTGACACCCAGGCCTAAGCCCTCAAGGAGGATGAGCACTCTTTGCTTGGATCCACTTTCTGTTCCATCTTTTAGAAAGTGAAATATGTTTTTATATACTTACTTACTTCCAGCCTAAGGAGTCCCATTCATTTTTTACGGGGCACCTGTAGTGTTAAGGAAGCCATCCAAATTTACTGGGCTGGACCACTGGTCATAAAATGTTATGGTGTTTTGAGTGTTTCTATATGGAAAGAGTGCTGGAAAATCAAACAGTAAGTGTTCAGTGTCTTTCCTGTGGTAGTTACATCATGTACATGAAGGATTTTGAGATATGCTGAATCACTGTTTGTTGTGTTGTAGGGATGGGTCATGCCCAGAGCTTAGATGGTAGAGTGTAACTTGTGTATGTCTAGAAAAACTGGTTTCAGATAGGTGTATGTTTGATGGGGTGGGTTTAAAATTTTGTCAGGTCATTTTATTACATATATTTTTTCAGTCTTATGTTAGCTAGGAGTGGGGGATCTGCGAGCATGGGCTGCTTAAGCATGATGTAGAGGTAAGCTTTTTATTGCCTTTGGGGGTTGGTGGTTAGTTATGGAGTGGTTTAAATGTGAGAGGTCTAGTGCTGTTGCAAAATCATGGGTGCCTTGCATGTTCAGGTGTGACTGTATTGGGAGGATATTTGTTGCACTGTGTAATTGTTGAATGCTTTTGGTTGCTAGTCAGCCAATGATTTTTCTGGGTGCTATGTTTTATGTGGTTTGCAACTTTGTTATATTTGCTTTTGAGAGGGTGGACGACCAAGCAGGTGAGGTGTAGCTGAGGGTGGAGTGGATGAATTGTTTGTAGAGAACTCTAAGGGATTCTCCTTCTTGTCCTACTGTGATACCAGTTAATGTTCTGAGACCATTTACTTCTGATGTTGCTTTAGTGTTAATGTTTGTGGTATATGGATCAAATGTCATGTATATCTTATGTGATACCCAGAAAAAGTTGTTTATCTATGTAATTCTTATATAACTATCCTTCCCACTTTTGTAAAGTAGCATTAGAGAGACAGACAAACAGTATTATCTGCATAAATTCAGCTTTTGGCTGTCATGCATAACATACCAAAATCTTCAGTTATCAACTGCTAGCCACAGTTTATGAAATATATCATCATTATGGTAATAAATAATGAGCAGAACACTCTGCTTATCTTTTTCCTATGACATAGGCAACAATCCTGGATATAACTCAATGAGGCTTGGTCTTGAATGTCGGTTACTAGCCACAGTCTATGCAATACCATTACAGTAAATAGTGTGCAAAACACAAAGCCATATTTTTTCTCCCATAACAAAAACACCACTCATAGTATAATTCAATTTGCTATGCTTACAATGATAAAAGGGAAAATACGAAAATGACTGGGTAAGAAAATGTGTGGAAACAAAAGATGACATGGGTAGGATAGGTGTATTATGCATGTAAGAAAAGATCTGAAGTCTTAACTGTTAGAATAGGCTTAATGAGACAAGATCAGGAATCCAAATGTTTGCTAAGAGTGTTGGAAGTCTGGTAAAAAGAAACCATGATTTGACATGATAACTGCATACATATTTTTATGGCATCATTTATGGATAAAAGTCATAATTGATGAATATTAAAAAAATTATTTTATACATAAATGTGTATTACTCATAGATATATAAGCTGATCACAGTGGCTATTTTGTTGACTGTTTCTCAACAAGTAAGAAAAAACTTAAGAAATGTTCATACCATTATCCTGATAATGATAAGTACTTAGCTAAGTAGTGAAATAAGTGATAGAAGCCCATAAGATTTCAAGAGTGAAGCAGCTAAATTATTCCATCATCAGAATAAAAGAAGTCTTTCTAAAGTTTTATCTAGGAGGGGAGAAAAATAGCAAAAAACATAGAAGTGAAAAAAAAAAGTCAGATCCAGCAAGAGTCCTGTACTGGACCCCTATAAACTGTCAGTCGAGGAGTGTAGCAACAGGTACGCACATTTCATTATTCTCCACTCTTACATCAGATATAGGGGCTGACATTAGGGTAAAATAAAAATCAGTACCATTCTTACTTTCTCAATAATTTTTATCAATATCCCTTTGGCCATCAGCCTTTAATGGCGTTTTGCTTTTTCGATGAATAGTGATGAATAAAAAATATTTCAGAAACTGTATGAAAAATAAATAAATAAATAAACCTTACATTATTTTTTTTAGATGAATGAAATACACTTTATGAATATCTTAATGAACAGTAGTAAGGAGTGGAAGATTCAAGATCATTAAAGTACATGAGGCTACACTATACAGAGAAGACAGCAGCAAATAAACCATGAAGGAACAACAAACTCTGGCAATGAGACAAATAAAGTGAACAAGTCTCTGCCATAGCCTCTACAGATACAAAGGAGATTAAGCAGAAAGCACTGAGAAATGTTACATCAACTGTGCCGTAGGCTAAGGCAGCCAGCACTCCTGTTGACAGAGGGCAGATGCCTGTAACACAGAAACTGAAAGCATATACATAAGAGTAAAATGTGACCCTGATGCCCTTGCCACGAACTGCTTGAAATGACAATCCAGGCAGTAGGCTGTGGGTACAGAATGATTCAGAGCAATTTACAGAACAAATGCTGCGACTCGTTGGTTGGTGACTTCACTGCCACCAGCAACAGTAAGTCGCCTTAACCAACCTGGTGGCCTTCGTTCGGGGTATGGCCACAGTTATAGTCCCCAGAAACGCAGCTGTAGTAGTTTCCAGACCCATGACGTGGCTGCCGAAGCGAACAGTCCAGGGGTTAATACAATAAGCATAACCAGAAGCAAGCACTAATGTTGGTAGTGTTTGTTGGATTCTAAATGCTATCATGCACCTCACGCTAACACAAAGCAGGGATCTATTCACATGATTTTCAAAGCTCCTTTATGTGTTACACTACAAAAGATTATTAATAAACTAATGTACCTATGCACATCATTTTCTTTTCCAAAAAATGATAAATTGTATAAGCAAAGGAGCTTTGTAATACATAAAGATTTGCTTAATTAATGAATGTAACTAAAAGTAGAAAATAAAAAATTAGCCACTGAAACAGGGAAACTGCATTGCAGCCATTCTTGTAAATTAAGAATTTTAGGTACTATTATTCTAACAGAAAAAAAAAAATGATCAGGGTAAGGTATAATTTCTCATCCCAATACCAACTGTAACCTTCAAATATTCTGAATTTTGAAGCATCAGGGAGGACAGTGCAACAGGATGATTAGCAGAGAGGATTTAAGATAGCACATTAAAAAAAAATGGAAAGAGATATGTATAAAAATACATTAAAATATAGTTAAGGACCAGGAATAAAGCCAGGTACTAGACTGAAAGTCAGTATGGCATTTCAGACTGATATCAAAAGACTGAGAAGAGTTGGTGGAAAAGCAAGAGAGGGAGAGATAGAGTCTGGAAGAAAAAACTAAATTTGCCATAAAACAATGATGAATGGTGGAGAAAGAGTGTAGATTATAAAGCCCAGGGTAGAAAAGTTAAAAGGATGGTACATATAAATAAAATGAAAACAAATGATGATCTCAGAGGAAAAATGAATGAAAGGAAAGTGAATAAGAACCTATTCTGAAAGATGAATAAAAACAAAATAAAGGTATGTGTAAGGAGGGAAAGTATAACAGACAAATCTGGGAAAATTCTAGTAACAAAAAATGAAGTCTGTAAGAGATGTAGAGAATACTCTAAAGAAATAACTGGAAATGATGATGAAAGAGAAATGTTTATTGGTACACAAGGAAAAGAATTAAGGAAACAAAAATAGGCATACGGGATAGGAAGATATTAAAAAAGGAAGCGGTATGAGAGACAATAATACTTTTAACCCTTTCACTACTGCAAACTTATTTATGGAAGTCAGTTGACTCATCTAAGAAGATATTTACATATTGAGCTTCATGCCTATATTTCAAGGTCATGCACGGATACTGGCAGGTGGCTAAGGTAGAAGAGTACAATAAAATTTCTCCACACACTCAATTATCCTTCAGTAATGCCAATGATAGCAAATTTTTTGTGAGTTTTCTAGCAAGAAAAATGAGTGACATTTAGATAGATTTTGAGGACCAGGCAAATGATCTTGAATTACCTGACAATGACAATATGTCTTTGGATCATGTGGAAAAATATTTTGTGGAACTTGTCTCATGTAGCATTAAAAACTGACCAAGATGAGGCACAAGATGATATTTCTAGCAAAAGTAGAAGCAATGCTGCCAGCAACCACGTGACCTTGACAATACTGAGTTTGAGTGGCATGGCTGGTAATTTTACAGAACATTTAATTTTGCTCTTATGAAAAAACTATCAATGAATCACATTAATTGTAACACAAAAAGATCCCTTATATAACTTAAAATATGAAAAACTTCCAGTAGTCCCTTTTTTGGTGGAGGTAAAATAAATTATAAAATGTGCAGGGTAGCTGCTCATTTGATACTCTGACCTCACTCCTACACTTTTTATTCCATTGTGCTGAAACAACTTCAAACCTTCAAAACATTGCCAGATGGACAATATATACTTCTGAAGTGATTTTTTTTGTGTTGTATGAATATCTTTGATATTGTAAGGTTAAATACATTTTCTAAACAAAAAAATTTGAATTTTCAGGGTTGGAAAGGATACCTCAATTAACAGATAACAGATTGAAATATGGAAAGCTGAGGGCACAGATGGAGTGGTGAGTGAAATGGTGAAGAGTAGAGGTGAAACTGGTGTGAAAAAGGTCTAGAAAGGTGGCATGGAAGCCTGGAGAAGTGGTAAGGTGCCTGATGATTGGACAAAGGCAATATATGTCCAGTTGCATAATCGAAAAGTAAGTAAAAGTGAGTATGAGACTTATAGAAGAATTAACTCTCCTCAGCACAGCTCGAAAGGTGTATGGCAGGACGGTGATTGATCATGTCAAAAAAATCATTATCTCCTTGTTGGAGAGGAACGAAGTGGGTTTCAGAAGGGAGGAGGGTGTGTACATCAGATCCTTTCACTTAGTCAATTAAAGGAGAAAGCTTAAGAGAAAAAGGGTTTACACAGAGTTAATGGATATATGAAAGGCCTATGATAAGATAATAGGAACATTTGGTGTGCATGGAATACTATAAAATGCTGTTAAGAGCTTTTATGATGGAAATAGTGCATGTGTGAGAGTAAGAGAGGGCATGAGTGAGTGGTCTGAACTAAAGGTAAGAACGTGTCAAGGTTGAATGATGTCACTGTGGTTATTAAATATTCTTTATGGGTGAGGTATTGCATAAGACAAGAGTGAAGTGGGGTGATAGGTTATCAACCATGGGAAACTGATTGAAAATTGTGACAATTGTATGTATTTGATGATGTGTTGCTTGCTACATGAGAGGAAAAGTTGGATAGAATGGTGAGCCAGTTTCATGAAGGGTGTAAGAAGAGGATGCAGGAAGTGAATGCAAATAAAAATATGGTGCTAGTTTGTGAAAAGGAAAGGACAGTGTAAAATCAATTTGCATGGTGAAAATGCAAGTTGTTGATAAGTATGAATATCCGGGAGTAATTTAGTAGGTTGTTAGTGAGAAAGCTGGAGTTGAAAGAAGAACCATGTAAGATAGAAAAATTGAGGGTGCTTTGCAAGCTTAGGTAAACAGTGGATAGTTAGGCATACAGGTTGCATGAATCTTACAAAAAAGAATTACTCACCCCAACAATGATGTATAGTAGTGAAACCAACATGCATATAGGTCAGAACATGGGAAAAATAAGAGCAATAGAAATGGATAATTTATATAGTTTAGATGAAATTAGGAGGATAAACAGAATGAAGATATAAGGTTATGTGGTGTAAAGAAGTCATTAGAAAGGCATATGGATGAAAGTCTTAGAATAGTATGGTCATGTAAAACAAATGGCAGATGATAGGCTGGTCAATAGTAAGGTCATGCACAACACATGGTAGAGGTTTGGTTGGTCAAGGAGTATACTGGAGTACAGCATAAAGTACAAGGAGAAGAGGCATACCAAGTAAGTGATGTCCAGATGTAGTGACAAATTTGGCTAGAGCTAGATATTAGAGGAATGAAGGTAGGTTGAAAGCAAGGGAAGCATTTTGTGTAAGAAAGAGGCATGAATGGAGACCTTTGTCTCAAATGATGAATGAATTTATAAAGTAAGTAAAATGAGAAAGTAAGAGGTGCTTTTATAATTGTGAAAGTTCATTATTCATTTTACCACACTAGGAATGGAGTAATTATAATAGATAGAAACAGGGAACAAGGAGATAGGAGAAACTAAGGCAGAGGTGGGAGGATGGAGAGAAAGATGCTTTGAAAGTTCAGGCCCTTAATATGCAAGAGTGTGTGAAGCAGTCAAGGAATAAAGTGAATTGGAGCAATATGGTATACAGGGGATGATGTGCTGTCAATGGGTAAAACTAGGGCATGTAAAGCAATTGGGTGAAATCATAGAAAGATCTGTGGGGCCTGGTTGTGGATAGGGGGCTTTGGTTTCAATACATTATACATGACAGCTAGAATGTGGATGTCAGTGAATGTGGACATTTCTTTGTCTGTTCTTGATGTTACCTTGCTGATGCACAAAATGGCAAATATGTATGAAAAAAAAAATATACAAATAGGTAGACAGACACAGTTAAGTTTATTAAGACAAATAAAGAGATGAATAAGGTAACTAAAGTTAAATCAAATGAAGTATGTAAGATAAGGAAGTACCTGAATAAACTTCTGAATATTATTGATGAAGTGAGACTACAATATCTACTTTGGATCACAGGAAAGGAAGAGTGGCAAACAACAAAAAAATGTTCAAGAGTGATATGTTGAGGAAATAAAGGAAAAAGAAAAACAGATTATGGTAATGCTACTGATATGAACCAAGTAACTGGAAAGACAGTGAAAGATGGCAGAAAGGATTTTTTCACATCCTATATGTAGGAACCTGAAATGAGAGTGATGTACGCGCAACCTCTTTCTGATACCAAATATGTGAGGGATTAAGGTAAAATTAATGTAAAAACTATACTAAGATTGATTTATCAAATGTACAAGGTAAGATATTTTAGAAAATTAAGTGCAAACATTTGAGCAATTAATAAGTACAGTGGATTTATTTGTAGGCAAGATTATGTAAAACGATTTTTTTCATCCTTATTCACTATTTCCCACTATAACAAACAGACACACAACAGCCTCAGTTGCTCACAACCAATCTTTAGCTATCAATGTAAATGCATTATAACCAAAGCCAATCATCAACATTCAAGCCCCAAAGACTATTGCATGGTTTTCTCTGACTGCTTCAAGCCCCACAGTATATTCCGTGTTTTTCTTTGCCCACTTCATATGCCTCAGTTCAGCCCACTGACAGCACATCATTCCCCTATGAAAACCCAATCTATTTTGTTCTACCCTACACATGCCTCTCACCTTCCTGAATATTCAAGCCACAGTATCTCCAGACTTCTTCAACTCTTTCCTTCCATCTCTTCAATCACCCCATCCTCTTTGCTCCCTCCATTTCTGACACATATATCCTCTTAGTCAGGCTTTCTTCATTCATCCTCTCATATGTCCAAACCATTTCAGCAAACCCTGGTCAGCTCTCTCAGTCAGACCGCATTTCCTTCATACACTGCTATTTCTAACAAGATCCATCCATCTCAAACCACATATTATCCCCTGGCATTTCATTTTCATCATATCCAACCTCTTCTGTTCTTTCGCATTTTGGAACCAAGACTCACAGCTGTACAACACCATCAAGACTATAAAGCCTTCAAATGTACCCATCTTTGCCTTAACAAACTCTGACTGCCTCCTCCACATACTCCTCAATGCACCCATCTCCCATAGTATGACTAACTACAACCTCCAAGGTTTCATCTGTTGCCAAGCCCACTCCTAGGTACTTAAAGATCTCTACTTCCTGCTGGTCTAATTCACACTTAAACCATCCTGTCTCTCACCTTGCTGCACCTAATTACCTTACTTTTATTCAAATTAATTCTCAGCTTCCTCCTCTCACAACCTCTCTCAAACTCAGACACCAACTTCTAGAGTTCCTCCTTTCACAACCTCTCCCAAACTCAGACACCAGCTTCTGGAGTTTCTCTTTAGAGTCTGCAATAAGAGCAATGTCATCTGTAAACAGTAACTAACACCCCGTCCAAGCACCACCACCCCCAGTATACTGTAAACCTGCCCCTTGCTCCAAGATACTCGCATTTACCTCCCTCACCACCTTACCCAAGGACAAAATAAACAGTTTAGGTGACATCACACACCTTCATACAAACCTATCATCACTTGGAACCACTCAGTACCTCTTTCCTTTCGACTTATGCTCAAACCTTACTTTATCTATTTATTTATTTATTTATTTATTCATTATAAATGATCGCTGTTTCCCATGTTAGTGAGGTAACGCCAGGAAACAAACGAAGAAAGATTCATTCACTCACTTACACACATATACACATACATACACATATATGCACAATACATACATATACATACCAACAAATACATATATACATACATATACATACACATGCATATACA
>JAYMFT010227829.1:0-11245 GCA_038088735.1 Panulirus argus
ACTCAGTCTCTAGCTGTCATGTGTAATGCACTGAAACCACAGCTCCCTTTCCACATCCAGGCCCCACAGACCATTCCATGGTTTACCCCAGACGTTTCACATGCCCTGGTTCAGTACATTGACAGCATGTCGACCCCAGTACACCACATCGTTCCATTTCACTCTATTCCGTGCACGCCTTTCACCCTCCTGCATGTTCAGGTCCCGACCTCTCAAGATCCCTTTCACTCCATCCTTCCACTTCCAATCTGTTCTCCCGCTTCTCCTCGTTCCCTCCACCTGTGACACATATATCCTCTTTGTCAGCCTTTCCTCACTCATTCGTTCCATATGTCCAAACCAGTTTTCTCTAATGCACATAGAATTGAAAACGACAGCATATTAAGAGTTATCAATCTTCTTTCTTATGTTATCTAATTTTCCTGGTAATGTTCTACCATTATGTGCGTGCTCAAACGCTAGTTGTCCAAAGTCATCCATTTATTTCAGTCAAGCTTTCGCCTTCACAGAGGCATTATCTGGAACCTACAAAAAAGGGAAAAAAACTGCGTCACAAAACTTGGATATGATATGTAAAATGCAAACAAAATATATATATATAAATAAAACACTTGGAAAAAACACAGTGCATAATCTTATGTGCTATGTGCAGTGTTTTTTCGAGTGTGTTCTTTTATATTTTGTTTGCGTTTTACATTTCATATCCAAGTTTTGTGACGCAGTTTTTTCTCTTTTTTGTAGAATCCTGATGATGCTCCTGTGAAACCGAAAGTTTGAATGAGATGAATGGATGACTTTGGACGACTGGTGTTTGAGCACGCACATAATGGTAGAACATTACCAGGAAATTTAGATAACATTAGAAAGAAGATTAATAATTCTAACTAGATAGATAGATAGACAGATATAGGGGAGAAAGAATACTTCCCAGGTATTCCCTGCGTGTCGTGAAAGGCGACTAAAAGGGGAGGGAGCGGGGGGCTGGAAATCCTCCCCTCCTGTTTTTACTTTTCCAAAAGAAGGAACGGAGAAGAGGGCCAAGTGAGGATTTTCCCTCTAAGGCTCAGTACTCTGTTCTTAACGCTACCTCGCTAGCGCGGGAAATGGCGAATATGTATGAGAGAAAAAAAATATATGTATATATATGTATATTGATAATATTGAAAAACACGTGAAAAAAATATAAAGCTAAGCTAAAGCTAGTGTATTGTGTTTCTAAGTGTATGTATGCGCCTGTGTTTATTTTTGTTTGTACTTTTTTCCTTGTTTGCTCTCTCCTGTACGTGTCTGGTGTAAATGTGTGTGTGTGTTTGTGTGTGTGCATTTTGTGTGTGTGTTTGTTTCGTTGTAAGGATGTGTATGTACTGACGGGTGTATGCGTATATGTATGTGCCTATATGTAGATTGTACTTGTACATAAGTATGTTTGGTTGCGTACATACATGAGAGAGCACGAGCATGCACTTGTACCTATGTGCTTGTACATGAGTACAGAAGCACATAAGTAAATGCCTAAATACATGAGTATCTAAATGAATACATAAGTAAGAACCTGTGTACGTGAGTAAGTACTTAAGAACATCAGTAAATATTGAGTACAAGAGTAAATACGTGAACGCATGAGTAAGTACATAGGTATATGACTGCGTACATGAGAACATGAGTGAGCAATTGAGCAGATGAGTAGGTGTATGATTACTTGAAGTTCTATAGTGCATGAGTAAGTCCAAGAATATATAGGTAAATACATGAGTCTGCACATGAATATGAACATAAGTATATTTGAACATGAGTTAATGTATGAGAAAATGACACACACACAAAAAAAAAACGAGTAATTTTCACATACATGAAGATGTTTCATCAGTTCTCTCGCCACATCTATAAACGCAAAGGTTTGAAAATGCATAAATGACAGGTGAAATGACAGGAATTTTGTACCTAATGTCTGGCGGAAATTTGTCTCATGGTATGATTTTCTTTCCGTACACAAAACCAGAGGACGTAATACCGCTGTTGGTGAATTAAGTCGGGACCGAAGCTCAGCGTTAAGCGGGCTATATTTTCATTCATATATTTTGGTCTTGTAAATACATCCCAACATGCGTATGCTCATTGACTGATATGAGAATGATTACAGGCTATGATGATGTACATGCCCGTAAGTGTGTGTGTGTGTGTGTCTGTGTCTGTGTGTCTGTGTGATTATAATTTGTATGGGTAGAGAGTTTTACGATCGTGTTGCCCCGTCTCTTAATCTTGTATATATGTACTGTGTCTTTACTCCTGTGTAGTCACACACACACACACACACACAAGCACACGACAGCGAAAGCCAGGTACCCATTTATCGACCAACCCCAAGGGGAGGATGAACACCGGGGTTAAGTGTGAGCCCATTAACGAGTCCAGGATTCGAACCCTTGCGGGCCCATGCTGGCTTATGGTAACGGTTTATGAGTGTGTGAGTTTGTGTGTATTTGAAAAGTTAAATGTTTTTTTTTTTAGACGTTTCGGTGTATATGTGTACTTGTTAATGTGTGTCTGTGTGCATATGTGTATGTATCAATGTATGCATTTATTTGTGTTTTTAAGTGTTTGTTCTGTCTTTGCATTATTTGTTTAGTGTGTCTTTCAGAACTCGAAAGTTTATGTGTTTGTGCTTGTATGTATGTATGTATGTACGTATATGCTTGTGTGTGAGTGGCTGTGTTTGTTTGCATGACGGCTCATAAGCATCTATTCTTACATACGTATTTCTGAGGACTGGACGGTATTATTTTCATCATATACTTTATCTTGCTCTAAACTTTGTCCACAATATGCACACAACATAGCGCAAAGCAGAAAAGCCTCGTTGGCAATAGATCTCTGTAGCGGAGAGATTTCCATAATTCTTACACTGGAAGTTCCAGCATTTCCAGCAGCCTAATTGTGGTCTTGTGTTTGCTATGTTAGGCTTGGTTGCTCTAACTAGGTCTTCCTACTGAAGCAATACCTTACTCGTAGGTGATTTCAAAGTGTCATCAAAAACACCCTTGAAAACAATGATTTTAAAATAATGTTAACAGGTCAATTTAAGTCCAGTGTTCTTGTATTCCATTTCAGGGAAATTTAATTCACTGTATTTTCCCACAAAATCATAGCTCGTAAAGTCACTAACGTTCACCTCAGCCAGCAACAAAGGTCAGACTATGCAAGCTTTGTTCTTCGTTTCTTTCCTAAGTAATTCTGTAATCTTTAGTTGCAACAACATATTAGTATACCACTGCCAGAGAGATGAAAATATACCGAAGAATATTTTCTACAAACATACTTGCGTCTTTGTGTGTGCCTCTGTGTAAGTGTTTGGATATATCCATGTGTGTGTGTGTGTGTGTACCTGGTTGTTTTCATGCTCTTATTGTGTCTTTTTCTATTTCCTCCACTTCTTTACCTTCCAACCGTCTCTAGCCTGCCCCTGGTATGGTGTAGCTGCTTTCGACCTGACTCATAAGTGAGCAAGAGCTCTTGGCGAGTACTGCTGCCGAGGGAGACACGCACGCGAACGCTGTTGGCGTTTCTAGTTTCATCTGTATTTTTTCCCTGTGATACAGTCTGATTGTCTTGACCCGCTGACAGCCTCTTATTGAACCATACATTTCGGTCTTCTTCCCCCCCCCCCTCCCTCATGCTGGTGCTCATATATTTCCTCTTGTCTTTATGTGGAAGGCTCGTGTCACGGGGCAAAATACCAGTGTCATGCTCCAGCTTTGGAATTTATTGTTCCATCTGGGCTTCTATAAAGGTGCTCAGCTCACCTTTACTTGACCTCTTGTCCTTTCTGTTGAGTCTTTGTGGGTGACAATCTCTGCTTCCTTTGTCACATCCTCCTGAGCGATTTACTCAAACCTGTGTGGAGTGGTTTCATGGATGACGTTTGCTGCAGCCAGACTGGCTCTCGTGACACCACGATCTCTGTTGCTTGAAGGCCCACTGTACCTGAACCCATCGTCAGCCAGTTCAGCGTATGCTTAACCTCACTCTGGAGCTTGTGTGTTTGTCTCGTGCTCTACGCCAGCTGGAGATCTCTCCCCACACTGCCTTCCCTGAGCTTCCTCGCTGTTCCTTCCTGGATACCACACACAGCTCTATCAGTCCTGCAGACCTCTTCGACCCTGTGTCCTGTTCCACATCCTCTCCCTCTTTTCCCCATTCCTTATTTATCGTTTCTTCTCGTCGTTTTCTTTCTGTCTCTGTAAGTTTTCCTCTTTCTTTTCTTTCTTCAATCCTACCTACCTTCTGGTTATGTCACACACCTTCCACCCCTTTATCTGATCTCTCTTGTGACCTCTCTCGTCCATTTTTCCTCTTACCGATGTTTTCAGGTGATTTTCAAGCATTGCGATGCTTTATCCTAATTCTTTCAGTGCTTCTCTAGATCCTTTCCTTTTCTTTTCAACAAGACATATATGTTTTTCCTTAGCCTGAAATAATCTTAATCAAGGTTCCTGATTGTTTAGTCATTTTTCGTATGTGAGATCTCTAGCTCTCGAACTCCTCCGGGAAACCAATAAACCAGTTTTCCGTTTTCTTTCTTTAAGGCTCCGCTATTTTTCATCTTATGTCACTGCCTTCGATTGTTATCATCATTACTTAGTCTTTTTCTCACTGCTCCATCGTTATTTTTCTGCTGTTCCTTGTGTTCAGCATTCCAAAACCTTGTCTATATATCAGTAAAGTTGTGTGTCTGTCCGTCTCTCTTTTTGTCTCTCTTTCTTTATGTCCCTTTCTTTCTGTCTGTCTGTGGAAAAAGAAAAATAAATTTGACTTGACCTTACCCTTAATGGCAAGGTCAAAGGTCATTGGTATCGAGGATATAGTGAAGATGGCCTCAGCAGCGAATATGATGAGGGTGTAGTGATGATAGCGTTTGCAATGAGTATGAGGGTATGGTGAAGAAGAGTTTCGTAAACACAGCAATGATCTGACATAGACATTAGTAGCCATCGTTGGACCTAGCTTGGAAAAGATGATGTAAATTTCCTTTTGACTGTGAGTGCAAAAACCCTGACCTTATGTGATTTTTTTTTTAACCTTGATGTATTCTATCTTTCGAGGCGATGTTGACAGGACATATTGCATTCACGCACGGGTGATGTATTACTTCAGTATGAAGAACTTGTCATGGTACCCAAACCTGACCACAGTTAAGATTCGACAAGCTCTGGGACTCCTCGTGTCCCAGTTATGGGTGTCTCTTAGTCCCAGAGACACATCACAGACGAGACTTTTCTGCCTTATGGTACGTTTGTTGCGGACAAAGTTCAGTGCAAGATGAGGGCACATAAAGAAGAAGATTCCCCCGTCCTCAGAAGTGTGTATGCAAGAGTCTATACACATCACCTACATGCAGCCGAGCACATACCTATACATATATGCATATATACATACAAGCATAAACTATGAAACACTCGAAACACATAAAGCCTCAAAGAATATACAAATATATAAAAGCACAAACAGGCGCTAAAAGAATTCAAAGTCACAAAATATATATGCATATACATAAACGCAGACACAAACACTCAAAGACACAAAATTGATAATGCAGAGACATAAAGACACATGCAAAAAACACTCAAACGCTTCACAAAAGATCATGTATAAATATATGAATGTATTCAAACAGACACGCACACACGTACAAGCATGTATGAATATATAAATGTATTCAAACACACAGACACACACACACACACACATACACACAGACACACACACACACACACACACACACACACACACACACACGTCAATAAATGTAAACTTTTTAATTTTGTTGTATTAATATAGAAGTAAGTACTTATTCCCACAAATTCAGGAAGGCAGTATTGTAAATTTCTTTAATAAACATTTAGTTTTAACCCGAGTTAATCGCTCACTAGAAAAGTTTTGATGTATTTAACTACATTTTTCATTCGTATTGGATGACTTCGAAGTGCACAGCTTGCTGGATAAGTCCATGTTATGTACAAACAATGGACAAACATTTTGTATCAGTACATTTTCTCACGCGTCATGCGGCTGAAATCTCCCGAAATGCGTGGCTGTGTACAAAGGCCCGTTTACTCACGAAAGCTGAGGCACGCCTGCACGAATTTCCATTGTATCGTAAAAAGTGTACACCACACACACACACACACACACACACATACACTTCCGTGCACGCGCATCGACATTATCCTGTAATCATTCTCGTATCGGCAGATGACTGTACGCAATGGAATGTATTTATGAAAAAAAAGGAAGAAAAAAAAAAACACTTAACTATGAGCTCTGGTCGTGACTCAATTAAATGACAGTGGTATTACGTCCTCTGGTTTTGTGTACAACAGAGGAAAAAAAGATACTATTAGATTAATTTCCGGCAGACCTGAAATTCAGAATTTCTGTCATTTATTCATTTTGAAACGTTTGTGTGTGGGACAAATGTGGGAAGAGAATTGATTATGCATAATGATTGTATATGTCAAGTATATTCGTTCTGCATTTACTCATGAACCAGAATGATAATGGTAATAGATACTTTATTTTTCACACAAGATGAGACTTGTACATTTTCCATGGTAATGATACTGATGATAATAATGATAATAATATAATGATAATAATAATAATAAAGATAATAATAATAATAATAATAATAATGATAATAATGATAATAATAATAATAATAATAATAATGATAATAATAACAATAAATACTTTATCATTCACACAGAATGAGACTTGTCTCGTACACATTTCATGGTATAGACAATAAAAAAGAAACATCATGCAAGAGAAAATATATAATGCAGCAAAAACATAAAACTAAACAGATCCTAGAAGCGCTTTAAACCTAACTTTACTCACTGCCGTCATGTGCAAATTTGTTACCTGCGTTTGACGTCTGCCTTGTACATACTCATGGATTCATTCACTTATTCAGATACTTACTCATGTATTCATAAATCCTCTCTGTTATTACTTATGCACTCATGCACTGTTATACTTCCTCTTATACTCATTTTCCTACTCATGTACTCTTGTACTTAATCGTGTACTCAGTTACTAAGAAGTGTACTCATGTATTAATTACTCATATGTTTACTCATGTGTTCATGTACATGAACTGTGTATGTACGTAACAACACAAACATACAGTCAAGCCACACATAAGAACATACAAAAACACACGCGATCACGTAAATACATAAACATCTTTACAACGGAGCGCGCGCTCTCTCTCTCTCGCGCACACACACACACACGAGCCTGCGTGGTGTGATATTTAGCGTTACTGACCATAAGTCAGCACGGGCCAGCATGCGGTCAGATCTGCATGGTTTCGAATCGACTTGGCATTCGGCCTACGCTCAACCCAGGTGTTCATCCTACCTTCGGGGCTAGTCAATAAATGGGCGCCTTGCTTTAGGAGTAGAAACATGGTACGCATACTTATACAAGGTAAAGGGACAGGGCAATACCACCGCTATAAAACTCTCTCACTGTAACACAGAAATAGTAATCACACAGCATAAAGGCAGGTGAGTTACAAGGGAAAGGCTAGAGGTCTTATATTTGCCCACCATCAGTTTCAGTTCAGTTAAAATACTTTATTCCTTGATAGAGGAATCGCGATCCTAGTACTGTCACTAGGTACCCTTGTACAATAATAATACCTGAAGCATCTGGCAAGCGTCGCGATTACATGTAAATATAACAAAGGGGCTTACTAAAGCCTAAGGAAGTTAGTTAGGATATTCTTTCAACACAACATCAATATTATTTACATAATGTCGGGCCGGTATGTAGGGACGACACGATCACAAACTTTAGGGTCTGGAACCAGATGGATGACGAGGACAGTGAACATTTCTCTGGGAGATGAGGGAATATAACAACCGAAGGACATAGCAGGAATTTAAGCTTTTCACAAAGGATATCAACAAGACAGCGTACATAAGTAAAAAGTTGTATGAATATTTTTTTTTCTTTTTTGAAGGTTCCAGTCATAAACAAAAGTCCACATCAAGGCCGGGCCTTAATTAGAATATAGATAGAATTATGAGAGTATTTATAAATCTTTGAGAAAGTGAAAGACCTGTCTTTTGAAATGTACCAGGTCATAGTTATTGGGAAAAACATGAGAAGGCAGAGAGTTCCAAAGCTTAGACGTGTAGGGAAAGAAGCAGTCATCATAACAGCACACCCTTGAGTTGCCGATGGCCACACAATAATCATGTGAAGCAGCAGCTTACCGAGTATTGCTTGGTTTAGCTAGTAGTGGTAGGGACACACAAGCAGCCAGCTCTCGGGAGCAAAAACCAAAGTAATACCTATAGAAGAGGGAAAGTGAACTAACATTGCGGCGTAGGGCAAGGGGGTCAAGTTTGGAACGTAGCTTGGGACAGTTTATAAGTCTGACCGTTTTCGACTCAACTCTGTCAAGTACGGATACGGAACTATAACCACCCCGAACGTGAGAGCAGCACTCCATACAAGGACAAATCAACCCCTTGTATAAACGAAGTAACTGTTTAGAGGAAAAAGAGTTACGACATCTAAACAGGACACCCAGTTTCTTAAGAGGCAGCCTTAGCTATTCCCATAATGTGGGGTTTCCAAGAAAGATTGGATGTTACAGTAATGCCAAGTATGTTCGTTGCTTGTTCAGTCCTTCATACATAACTTTAGCCTCTCTCCGCCTTGTAGATATCCATAATTGTCAACGTTGACAACACACTCATTCGATGCCCCATGATGACTTAGGTCAGCATAATTTTCACTGGTCCTTTTGGCGATACCTTACCCCTGTTTCCTTGAAGTACATGGCTGGACATGCAGTACTTGGCATACCTCATGCCACGCTACCTGCGTCAATATTTTACCACTTTTTTCAATGCATCACCTGTCTTCATCCCCAGCCAAGTAGCAGCGTTTATTCCCGTCGCGTGTAAGCAAATTAGACGATAATTTCTGAGCAGCAGTTTACTACCATTTACTGTGTATCTGTGTTACATTAGTAGACTTGCATGTCTCTGGAACTTTCCTCGTAGCAAAGTATTTATTGAAAAGAGCAATCAAGGGTTTAGCTATCTCATTTTTCTCCTCATTTGTGTTCTCGGATTATACTCATCTGGGCCTGACATTTTGTTTATCATCATTCCATCTAGTATCTTTAGTATATCTTCAGCTTTTATGTCAATATGTCGTAAAGAGTCTTCTTCTCTTAACAATGGAGCTGGAGTCGGGATATAAGGTCTGTCTTCTGTTGTAATACAGATAAAGAAATAAACAAATACTTGCCATGGCTTTGCTTTCTCGAGCCAAGTCGCCATTGTCGGTAATAAATGAACAATTTGATTTGGTAACGACACTCTTGCCTCTAACATAAAATGAGCTTCTTTTCTCTTTTCACTCTTCTCGACAATATACGCTTCATAATGACGTTTACGACGTATAATTATTTTTTGTTTCTCTTCACAGATTCACATACCTTGCTCAAACATGTTTGTTATTGGATTCTTTGAGTTTCTTAGTTGCTGCTTTGTTAACACATAAGATAACATACAGGCACTTCTGCATGTTATCGTTCCATCATTTTAGAAAAAGAGCCTCCATTACTTTGAAAATTTTATTGAAGCTTTCCCTAGCTACCTCCATATAGTTTTCATTAACGATATCATCCGATATCTGTGATTCCTTAAAATCAAAAGTCTAAAATCTGATATTTTTCGCAACTTTCATGTTGACCAGTGTTACAAGCAATTTTGAAAGTTAACTCAAAAGTAATTTTCTGGATATCACTTGTCCCAAACTTTTATGCAACATAAACACTGTTAATGAGATCCTCATTAGCTGCGAATATGTGCAATGGCATTATCAAGCAAATAAGGTAGAACCCACGCCCGAAGCTGCTAGAAGGAGATTCTATTCACTTAGATAACTGTATGTTTAAATCTCCCACTATGTTCGAATCGTGTTTACTAGTAACAAATTTCTGTCAACTTGTTTATTAAATCTTTCACCTACCTCTGATGTCTGTGCCGGAGGGCTATCAACTAATCCTACCGTTACTTTTTACTGTAGTTATTTTGATTTTCTCAAAGAATAAAGGCGATCTTATCACCTGCAACATTTTTCAGCCCAGGATTGATATGAACTTTAACAAGGGGCAAGACACCACCTTATTTCTCCTATCACTGTTAAAGAGAGAGTAGCCAGGTAGTGCACATTCGTTGAGGAAATTTCTATTTTCGATAATTAACCAAGATCCCGAAATAACATTCAAGTCATACGTTTCTTCCATAACAGTTGTCTTTGAAAATATATTTCATATGCTTAGTGTATTAACACAATTTTTTTTATCTTGTAGATGACTGAGACTTATTGTCGTGTCATTGGTATGTGTGTGTGCGTGCAGCAATGGCAGTGGGAGGCAGTCTCCTTGGAACTGGTCCATAACCTCGATATGACCCGTCTTTCCTTAGTCGCTACCTGACCATCTACCTAAAATTGGTCCGTCACCTCAGTGTGACCCTTCCTGTCCTTTGCTAACTGCCTTGTTTCTCGTTTCTACCTAGGAATTAATTTCAGGTCGCCCTTTTCTGTCTTTTCTCTTACCAGCCACATTCCCAGCCTGCGATAGCTGCCCCATCCAGTCATATTCCCTCACTGTCTTCTTAGAAGCACCAAACTGTGATGTGACCTCTACTACTTGGAAAGTGACTACTAGGTGTCCTAAGCTGCTGTGCTCCCTATCTTCCTCGTTCCCTACCTCCATCAGGTCTCTGACTTTTGGTTTACCTATCAAGTCATGTCCCCTATCATCATGAATCCCTCCTTTAGTTTTTCTGTGCACTGATCACATAACTAATATACGTATACCGAAAAAAGCATAGTATTCTCGTCTAACACTTTGCCTAGGGTGACTTTCCCTACTCCATCCAAATGTAGTCTATTCTAGGCAAAGGGGCTTTCATCTCGACCAAAACGATCTCATAAATCGGTACAAAAGACGTTTTCCTCCTCCTTACAGGAAGCCTCAATTTATCATTATCTAACTACAGCGTTCTATTGGTCATATCTGGGCAGCAGTTCCGATATAACTAACTAATCATAGGTTAGTTAGCTGATTCGATGGATAGAATCAAATCACATCTACAGCTGACATCAACATGTATGATAAAAGAGGTATATAGAATCAGTACACATTCAT
>JAYMFT010227840.1:0-11245 GCA_038088735.1 Panulirus argus
CTCCCCCCCCCCCCCCCCCCCCCCCCCCCCCCCTTCCCCCCCCCCCCCCCCTTCCCCTCCAGGGAACAGAGTCGCCCAGCTGACCGTAACAGTTTATACTGCCGCATCCCGTGTGACGCGACGACCTCTGCGCCCAGCGGACACGACCTCTGGCGACGACCGTGTCAACGACCGCGGCAAGGCCTCCGGAAGAACCCGGCCGGCCTCAAAGAAGCAGTAATGTCGGTGTTCCTCTCATTATCAGCAGCATTTTCGTTCCCTCGCACGCGCTCACACACACACACACACACACACTAAGGTCTTTGGGAAATGACGTTATCTTGTATCGCTGTTGAAAGGGAGATAGATAGTATTGAGCCCTGTGGGTATTTGGTTTTAATGATAATAATAATAACAATAATCATAATGATTGTAACTATATTGATAGTAATGGCAGTGGTAATTGCCGTTTTACTGAAATAACCGCGACCAAAGTTTTTGAAATTATAGAGAGAAGATACACACAGCATAGCCATTGAGGCCAATAGAATCGAGGAGAGGAGTGGAGGGAGTTAGACAGTCTTTCGTAGTTATTACACAAGTGATGCGAGTTGGAACTAACTCGTGTGTCATTACCAATAAGTTGCCTCTCGGTAAGTGTGCCCGTGTGAGCAACGCGGAGAGTATTTTCCTCCCCAAACGTCTCCCCAGACAGTCAGTGTCAGCTGCATAGATGAGTGTGATGTTGAATTTCCTCCCCATTCACCCCTTTTTTGTGGGGAGGAAAGGGCAGGTTAGCTCTGTTGAACACGACGGTACGATGACTGAACATGTCTGTACGATCCTTGAGCTTGAAGATACGGTAATTCAAACACGACGGTACGATCCTTGAGCGTGAAGGTACGTTGATTGAACACGACGGTACGATCTCTGAGCGTGAAGGTCCGTTAATTGAACACGACGGTACGATCCTTGAGCGTGAAGGTACGTTAATTGAACACGACCGTACGATCCTTGAGCGTGAAGGTACGTTAAGTGAACACGACGGTACGATCCTTGAGCGTGAAGGTACGATAACTTGAACACGACGGTACGATCCTTGAGCGTGAAGGTACGATGACTGAACACGGCAGTACGATCTTTGGGTATGGTGGCCTGACCCTGTTGACTCGACCTCTAAGGTCAAGGACCAGGTCGTCCTACCAGAGGGTCGTATACAGTCGTACCCCAGAGCCGTACCTTCTTGCTCAAGGTGGGGTAGGTTTTCAGAGTACCTCGTCTCTGCTGCTCAGATCACCCCCCATCCTCTCGAACGGTCACGACAAAAAGCAACTAAAAGTTGTTGGTTCAGCTTTTGCGTGCATCAGAGAGTAATGGAAGTACGTAATTTCCGTGATATTTTCCTGATGATGTGAGCACCCTTTTTTTTTTTTCTTTCTTTTTCGGTACCACCCCTGGTTGTGTAAACACCGAACTAACCTCGAAGGGTTTTATGAGCAATATGTGAGTCAATAGGGGCGTTATGAGCCCTGGCAAATCACCAGTTGCAGGTATGCTTGTGGCTATAAGCTCCACCACGGGGATTTTCAGCTTTACATGTGTGTGTGTGTGTGTGTGTGTCCTAGTGATGGTGGTATGAATTATTATCTACTTCATCTACCTCTACTTGTTCATTCACTTCCCTGATCTACGTTCTTACGTAACTTTTGAGCATTTTTCTAAAGCGTATATTTTTGGGAATTCAACACGCTGAGGCATTTGACAGACAGACACTCCAGTGTTTTCAAATATGTATTCAGTATATAAGCATTCGTTACCCCATGACAGACGTCGGTCCAAGTGCTTGGGAAGGGGTAGACTCGTCTCGTTTCGTAGAGTCTTCGTCAAAAGCTCTTTTTTTTTTTTTTTTTGAGAACTCGTAGATGCAGGAGAACGAGCCGTGGACAGAGTGGTGGTGAAGAGAAGTTGGGTAGGAGACTCGCACGTCATTAGACGATTGTGTAGAAGCTTTATCGCCGCCTCTACCACTTCCGCCACAACACCACCTACCGAGCTGTGTCCACTTTAAGCCGCTGAGCTGTTGAGTAAATTCTTTGTTTTACTCTCCCCTTTTCTTTTCCATTACTTTCCCTCCTCCTCTCCTTGCCTTCCCGCCTGCTCTCTTTCTTTCTCGCCCTCTTCCCTCTTCCTCTCTTCCCTCTTCCTCTCTTCTTTCGCCAACTCTGCTTTAACCCCTTTTTTCCAACTCCATTTTCTTGAACTTCTGCACCTCTTTCTCCTACTCCAGCCTCCCGCCTCCTCCTCTCTTTTCCATCTTCCTCTCTCCACCGGACGCAACAGTAAGGGCCCAACCCTCATATTCAATCCCTTCTTGTCTCCCCACGGTCTTAGGCCAACACCCACCGTAGCCGCCTTCGGCAGGAGCCAACCTGGCACTGACTATGCCAGCATCAGCCTCCATAAGCTCTCGTCGCCTCAAAGTCAACGCTACTCGTCCTTGTGTCGCTCTGGGATATGTTTGGGATGCCCCACTGTTAGTCTTGGGACGTCCCGCTGTTGGTTTCGTCAGTCTCTATGTCCCAGTGTTAATTTGGGATGTCTCAGTGTTATTATGGGATATCCCTTTGTTAGTCTGGGTTCTTCCAACGTTGGTTTGGTTTGTCCCAACGTTAGGTTGGAATGTCCCAGTCTTAGTTGCCTGTGACGAATATTGATTAGGTTGGGTTATTGGAATGTTATCTTTGGCTACCTGACAGCTTTCTCTGGTTGGTAGATTGATGGCCTGAATGTTAACATTGGGTGGTGAACTGTTAAAATGTTGACGTCGGCAACCTGTAGATAAGGATATTCCTGTGTTATGTTCTTGTTTCCTTCGTCTATCATTTCCAGTCCACAACTCGTGGGCTCTTGATGGAATAGTAGTCCGAAAGACGTGCTTTCCATGGAAGTTCCGGGTGAAGATACTTTTACGTGACGAAGAAAGAATTGCCATAATGTAGAGAGAAGATATGACGGTAGTGATACCGATTATATGTGCTTATGTTTCATGGCATTATTTGAAAAGGAAAAAAGATGGCATTATTTGAAAAGGAAAAAAGATGGCATTCCTGTTAATGGAAACGGTATCCGTTTAAACGCCAAGGCTTCACAGACGTTATTGCTTTGATGTAAGATTTAATTAATATTTTTTTCTGGTATATAAATGTTTTTGAAAATGAAAAGAAATAAAGAATGGATGAATTTCATTATGACATTGCAAAATGTTGTAGCATTATTTTGTTCACCGACAAAATTTATATTAAATTTTTGTTTTTTTCTGAATGCAATTGCGAAACAACGTCTGGTAAAGCCAAGGTTTTACATGCGGTGATGTTGTGCATCGTCTTAGAATTATCTTGGAATCCAGAAGAGAATTTTTAAGGCTTTTAACTTTTCGATTCGTTGTTACAAAATGACGTTACCGGCCTTTAATAATCTTAGCTGACTGAAGCCCAAATAAGTTACCAGTCAACCAGTCTGGCAAAGTTACTTACACGGTAGACACAAATATGATCGAAGTATCAATTGAAACAAAACGATTGCTTATAGTTGATATATCCGTCCTTTTCATGCAAGAGAAATGGGAATGTGACCTGGGCACAATGAAGGTATCCACTGAAATTCATATTTAACAATGAACGCTCCAAAACTTACGTTTCACAGAGTCTTAAATATCCATTTAGGTCCCACAGTTGAGGGAAAATAAATCAGACAATTTAGATTAAATAGAAATAATGGAATCTTTTTGTAGTAAAAGCAGAAACCACAGACATTGGTTGACGTTCCACTAGATTTCATTCTTGAAAATATGTCTTTATATAACGTGATAAATACGTATCACGTCTTAACGTGAAATATATGCAAACTTTATCACCAATTTGTGCCCTGGGATCGAACCCGGGAACATTCGAATGCCAACCAGAGAACGGAAGACCGTCACACCACCTTGGCTGGACAGAGGCAGTCGATCTCAGACCACGTTTTGTGTGATCGGTGACCTCTTGCGTCGCCTCACCAGCAAAGCGAGTAAGATGGGTAGATAGAATCCGGAGGCTCGTCTGCTGGTAACTATGGTTTCAGCGGTACAGGCTGCTCTTTGCAGATGACTGCTCTGGTGGCCAACTCGAGAGAGAGAGAGAGAGAGAGAGAGAGAGAGAGAGAGAGAGAGAGAGACTTCAGTGCTGGTGAGACGGGTTTTGCACGGGCCGTGTTGACACTAGTGCCGGTATTTTGACGCCAGGTTGTTGCCCAGTGACGAAACCCAGTTGTGGTTCTTAAATTTCAAGTTGTATGTCTTTATTCTTTATTGCCCCTGTCGCCCTCAGGCTACATACGAGTGTGGGCATTGCGTGGTTACTGCGTAGGTAACCGTGCTACGCCGTAGAGGTGAGCTGGTAAGGAGGAAAACTGTAGCGTGTGGCTCAGGTGTTGTGTCGTATTCACACTGAATTAGTGTGTCTGAAAGATAGTGTGAAACCTCGGTCATACTTTTTAGTTCTGAAGATTCAGTGTGACGTCTTTGAAACGGTTAGTGTGACGTCACGTAAGGGGTCGTACCGTCGTGCTTGCTGGGGTTTACTGTGGTCTTTATTCGAGGGGTTACTGAGGTCTCCATTCGGGTCTTGAGTGTCTTGGCTAGCCCTACCGGTGACGTAGTTGAGCGCTTCTTTCCGATTGGTTAGCTCCACCTGTTGCGTAGGTGGTTAGCCTGTCTCTCCGATTGGCTCAGACTCCACTTGTGACTTTGTGATTCGATAGCTCCACCTGTGACGTGGCCTGATGCACTTCAAGCCAGCGAGACTCTCTCTCTCTCTCTCTCTCTGTGTATTCGTGTGAAGTCTGGCTACAGTCCTGGTAATTACTTGAATATATGACAATTGCTTTTAGCTGTGAGCTTGCGACAATAGCTTTTAACGTCGAGCTCTCTCGCTACCTGCTGGTTGGCTAGCCGCAAGTTGGGCCGGCACTCCTGGGTCGGCATTATGACGGCCGAGTTTCAGACAAAGGAGAAATAGAACTCTAGTTTGGACCCCTTTGTTATGTTATACGACGCGGCATTACTCATCCAATCCCACAGTGCGGAACAGGTGAAGGTTCTCACTCTTCCGTCCCTTTTCTGTCACTCCTACTTTTCACTGTCTTCTACTTTACGTTGCCAAGTCCCTCTCCCTCGAGACTCTCTCTCCCTTACATTCGCTCTTCCATCCATCCCCTGTTCCGTTCCCTTGCCTCCATCCATTAACGCTCTCTCGTCTACACTATTTCTTCCACTCTTTTACATCTTTCCCTCTCTCTCTCTCTCCCACTCCTTCCAGCTTTTCCCCCCCCTCTTCCACTCCCATATGTCCTACTTTTTATTTTTTTTTCTCAGCCCCCTTCCACCCTTATCGGGAATTAGTGGAAGGGAATTCAAATACTAGCCACGAGCCGTCTTCTCTATGCCACTCATCTTTCATCACAGTCTTCTGCATCTTCCCCGTTCCAGCAAGACCGTCTTTCCACTCCCGGCAGACGATCGCGCGCCTTTGCAGTTGATAATTGTCTGTGACAAAGGGAGAGGAGGAAAAAAAAAAAAAAAGAGATGGATATTTTCGCAGTTTGTCTCCCAAGGATCGAGTTAATGAGCAAACAAGTCCGGGTCGACCGACGTGCTTCTGAGGTTTATTAGTGTAACGAGTGACTGGCTTTTTAAGGATACAGAGGTGGAGCCCTCGAGCACGACGGCACGACCACTGAGCACGGCGGTTACGACCCCATGAGACGACGGCACGACTCTTGAGCTACGACGTTACGACCACTGAGCACGACGGTTACAACAACCCTTGCGTATTTTGGCTCGGCATTTCACCTTCCCCGAAAAGGGTAGATCAAAGGCTAAAGGCCTAAGGGTCGTGCTGTCGTCCTACAGGGGTTAAGCTTCACTGACCTAATGAATGATGATTCCCAGGTCAGCTACTTGCCACATCTAATTAGGATCTAAGTACCTAGAACTTAACCAGAAAGTCGTTTTGAGATAGAACCAAGAGATCGTTAGCGTACTTGAGAACCAACAGATCGTTAGCGTACTTGGCTACGATCTTCTCTAGAACAAATTAGCATCTGTTTTGTCGCACGCCGACTTGCGCAACTAGAGTAGATACTATAACGACGAAAAGTAAAGTGAAGTCTCCAATGGACACCTTCATTTCTAGCCTGTCGGGTGAGCGAAGGATCTGGGAATTAAAAACGGAATGACCAAATGCAGGGGAAATTAACACAAGCGTTAGCGTTGGATTCCGTCGTTGAAGCTAAAGTCTCGCCGGAATTACGAAAGTAGCGAGGCGACGACGCAACTGCAGAGGCCTCGGCCACTGCCCAGTGAATTCAAAGCCAAATGTGGGCACTTGGAATTTTATCGCAAAGCACACATGCAGTGTTGCGGGGAACGGGCCTCGTGTGTATTGCCTTGCGTCTGACAGTGAAGCGTTGGAGGGAGAGGCCTGATGTGTGTGTGTAGCTATTGTTCTCGTCGTCGGTGTTTCCTGTTGTTTCGATCAGTCTGTTTGACTGAGGGGGAAGTTTAACTGCTGCACTGAATCGGAGGCGTGGAGGAGGGGATTCGTAACGGTGTGGAGAGGAGTTCGTAGGTACAGAGAAAACGTCGGAAGGGTCCACTCCTCTACAGTCTTGGCTAACGCTAAACCCGCAACACCAAGTGTTCATCAGCCTCTCTTGACATGTCTGCACACACCCCCTAGCTCCCACCACGGTGCTGCTTCGAGTCCGCCACATCAAAACCCACGTGAAAAATACCATCTTTCCCTGTCTCTCTCCAGCATCAGCGAGAGAGACGTGATTTGATTTGATGGTTAGTTGGAAAGCCCGTCAAACCAGGCGTTTTGACTCCCAGTGTAAAATTCAGTTTTAAGAATACGACAGCAGGATCAGACACCCTTCCAGGGGTACAGGTGTACACTTGGATACCACGTAAAGAAAAAGTCTCATGATATACCGTTGTTATTTCTTCTTTTTTTTTTTCAACCAGATGCTATAGTGTGTCCTCAGTTGGATGCGAGAAAAGTAAGGGGTGATCACAACCTTTTAAACTCTTAAAGTAATTTGATGTGGACAGTAAATAGTTTCAAGAAAGACTCAATAACAGAACAACCAGAGGACATAACATGTAATACTGAGCAAGAAAATTGTAAGAAAAGATGTAATTACGTAATTGTTTTATATTATAGTAGTGGATTAACGGAATACAGTAATGAAAGTGTGATTGTGGCCAGAAGAGTTGTATGGTACAAGAAAAGGGGACCCTCTCTCTCCTTGTGCTCTGTAAAAGAAAGATAATCACACACACACACACACATACACACACGTATAATGATCTAACATTCACGGGATTCCGTGATATGTTGCAGTGTTGGACCTGAAAATTAATTCCATCTGGACTAATTCTCATACGAATTCCAGATTTTGTTTTTTTACCTTTTTTTTTCTGCATTATATGCCACAAATCTTTTATCTCAGTCTCGGTTGAATTCATTTTTTTTTTATTTATTCTCTGATTACATTACGGGTATTACGGAACTGCCAGTATTCGCGATAGACTCGGATATGTCGTTGCAAAATTCGCAAAGGACAAAGGCTCGTGTATATCGTGGTCTGAATCCGCTCTCCTTAGGGCATTGTATGCCGCGCTCCGTGGGGGCATTGTTCGCGTTCTTCGAGGACATTATCCGCGTTATTTGAGGGCGTTATCCGCGTTATTTGAGGGCATTATCCGCGTTATTTGAGGGCATTATCCGCGTTATTTGAGGGCATTATCCGCGTTATTTGAGGGCGTTATCCGCGTTATTTAAGGGCTTTATCCGGGTTATTTGAGGTTATTATCTGCGTTATTTGAGGGCGTTATTCGCGTTATTTGAGGGCGTTATTCGCGTTATTTGAGGGCATTATCCGCGTTAGTTGAGGTATCGCCAGTTTAGCCGTCATGAGAATTTATCCAGCACAGATCATAGTTGGGCGAGGGTACTATGCGCGCTGGTGACGGTACCTTGCTCTTGGCGACGCACCATGGTAATGATGATGACGGTAGTACCATTCTACTGATGAAGGAGGTACCATCCTGGTGATGATGTTACTATGCTACCGATCTATTCTTGTTCGTGGTTGGCAAGGGTCAGGTTAGGCAAACCTTTGTAAGGTCACGGGCGGGTTTTAATGTCGTGTAGTGGCATTAGCCGTTGTGTTGTAGGCGTATCTGATCCACATTTTGAAGTGTTGCAAGTAAAACTAGGGTTGAAAGCAAGAGAGGTGTTGTGGACATGAGATATTATCTCGTATTATAGAGAGGGTTTTGATAATTCAGGAAGCATGAAGAGGAACGAATGTCATCGTGGGGAGAAATTTAAGAGACTGTGTATTGCAAAAAATGCATCACTGCGGATATCTTGACCAAGTGAAGACATTGTATAGGCAGCGAGTAAGTTTTTTTTTTTTTTCGCTTCGAAGGCTCGGATTTTTCTTTTTATTCGACACATACCGTCGGTGCGCCGAACGAAACTTTTGACTGAACCCCAATATCGGAAAACATTAAAAGGAAAGTATCATGGAGAGGTTCGAATGTTTGGAGGAGAAATAGCAACACCAGTAGTCGTTTGGAATCTGTGTCAACGTCCCGTGGAGGTGGGAAAATGGAGACAAAGACCACGGAAATAAAGTGAAAAAGAAAAAAAGACGAATCAAGGAGGTACTGAAAGGAACCAGATGAAGTTATTTCGAGGAGGAGGGTTATAGATGGTTTTGAAGAGTACCAGAAAGGAAAAAAATAATCGGAGGACCGTCAAAAAATCTGGACCATAGAGGCAAATGTATTAGGAAGTAAGAGATTGCAGTAAGGGGAGCCAGTGAATGACAGAGGAGGAGGAGTAGGAAAGGAAAATATCCTTTATTACTTGAGATGTAAAAATCTTTTGAAGGATCTGTCCCATAGCTTCTTGCATGCTGCCACCAGTGAGAGGAGGAGGGGAGGAAGGTATCCTTTACCTTAGATGTAAATCCTTTTAAAGGATCTATGCCATGGCTATCTACTTGCTGCCTGCCATCAGTGACAAAAGCATCACATTTCTTTTGTCACATTACAGTCGTATTTCTGCCTGTACCTCTGCAACCCTGGTCTGCCTTCAACACACACACACACACACACACACGTCTCTATTGCATGTAATACTACAGCTTTACTTTACTGAACACAAACTTCTTTATTTGATAATCTTCAGTTTTAAAGCTTTGCTTTGCCCTCAACACAAGTCTACAACCTTTCTCTGGTTTCGGAACATTTTTTTTTTTCATGTTTTGTGCACAATACTACGTACGGCTCTCCTCCGTCAGCAGTAGGCATCTCCCCGGGACCGAGGGCAGTTAAGTGTCTCCCATGAAGGTGACACGCTTTGCGTTGGCACCGGCAGCGCTGGCCATACATTGCAGAAGGTACGAGAGAGGAAGAGAAAAATCAAATCGCTCTGCACGTTCTCGATCCAGAGTGTGTGCGAATACTTCGCAAGATTTTATTTTTTTTTTTCTTTGTTTTCCAAAAAACAAAAAAGAACTAAATTATTCCCAAAGTTTTGTAATTAATCGAAGCTATAATAACTTTTCCACTTAAGTTTATGAAGAGATTAACCTTCTGTGCATTATGCAGCGTTAATACATTTGAAGTTTTTTTCGACTTAGGCATCATGACCCCGTTGGCTGTACGTTGGAATTGTTAGGCTAAGAAATATGGCAATAATTTTCATTTTGTATAATAATTATGATAATGATAGTAATGATAACAATAATTGTTACTGTTATTGATGTTATCATTAGCTTTATCTCTGTCGTAACCACTATCACCGTCATTATTATCAGTGCATTCAGCATTTGCATCATTCGTTTTGATCGCCTTTGCAGTAAAAGGCAGAAAATCCATAGGTATACGAAGTGACGTTTTACGTCTATAGCTCTGCAGACGACAGATTGGGGTGCGAATTAGGTGCCTGGTCTTAAAAATGAGGCACCCATTCACCATTCTCAATGGAGGTTACAGCAGTTATAGTTGTAATTCGCTTGGTTGATGTTTCAGTGGGATGCATTTGCCCTGCATCAGTACCCAACGGTCCTACTCACACACACACACACACACACAGAGGCCGCGTCTGTTCATTGTGGTAAGCCTCTTTGACGCGCATGGCTTCTCCACGCGTGAGACTCCACAACACGCGTTCCACCTCTCCACACGTTCCGTGATATGCCGAACCTCTCCACTAGCAAGACGCTCCACATGCCTTGCATTCAGATGTCCGATTTCCTATCCCTCCCCATTTCAACGTCTCGATAGAATAGTACTTCTAAAGTAAACATTTAGATTCAGTTTGCACGGAGACGGGAAAAACGCGCTGCAGAAAGCTTAAAAGAACGCGATGTATTTAACTAAAGCACGTCATTCAGATAATAGATTTAGATGGGAATTGAAAATGTATGAGAAAAGGAGACTTGAGAATCTTCCATGACCGATAGAGGAATCCTCTTCTCAAGGGATTCCAAGTATCTGTGTGCATGTTTGGTCCCGCCGGAGGAGAAGTTCGGGCAAGACTCGCGTAACTCCTCCGCCCGCGCCCCTTCAGCAGAGGCGCCCGTCCGACAGAAAGGAAGGGAGACGAAACCATTTTAATCCCCTTAACCGATTACAAATCGGCTTACTCTCGTTATTTAAACGACTGTCTCAACGTAAAACCGTTTACTGGAGCATAAACGAATATAGTATTCTCTCTTGAAATTCGTCGGAAGGAAACAAAGACGCGTCACTTCAACGCACAGCCGTGTGATATAACTTAACCCAACTTCTCTCAGAATTAGAGTTTCGACTTACCGCCGAGAGATGGCGCGCTAAGAGGACTGGCCTGAGGGGGTGGGGGGAGGGGGGGGGAGACGTCTTGCGGCTGCTTTGTGAAAATGAAAATTGTTAGTGTTATTGCTCTATGGCCGCCGGGCCGTGAGCCCGGTGTTAAAGTTTTAGTGGACAGTAATGCTGATCGTCGGGAACGGACGGCGCGCCTTATGTCGCCTCGGGAAGAATTCATAGTACCAAGTATATGCCGGGTCCGCCTCCTCTCTCTCTCTCTCTCTCTCTCTCTCTCTCTCTCTCTCTCTATTTTTCTGTCTATCCGTCTATCTATTCAATTATCTATCTATCTATCTATCA
>JAYMFT010227851.1:0-11244 GCA_038088735.1 Panulirus argus
TTTCAATTAGGGCCCGGCCTTGATGTGGACTTTTGTCCGTGACTGGAGCCTTCAACATAAAAAAAAAAAAAAAATCCTGGGGTGTAATCGCCTACGATATCTTGGGATGTAGTCACGTACAATATCCTGGGATGTAGTCACCTACAATATCCTGGGATGTAGTCACTTACAATCTCCTTCGCTGTAGTCATCTACAATATCTTGGCCTCTAGTCACTTACAATATCCTGGCATGTAGTCACCTGCAATATTTTGGGTTGCAGTCACTTTCGATTTCCTGAGCTGTAGTCACCTATAATATCTTGGGATATAGTCATCTACAATATCCTGGGCTGTAGTCACCTAGAATATCCTGGGTTTAGTCACATATATTATCATGGTATGTATTCTTCTACAACATTCTGGTAAGTAGTCACCTTCATTATCCTGGGATGTAGTAACTGAAATTTTCCTGGGTTGTAGTCACCTGCAGTAATATGGGTTGTAGTTACCTACAATATCCTGGGCTGCACTCATTTAGACTATACAGGGATATAGTCTTCCAAAATATTCTGGGATGTATTTACCTAAAATATCAGAGGGTGTAGTCACCTACAATATATTCGACTTTAGTCACGTAGAATATCATGGGATGTAGTCATCTAAAACATCCTGAGCTGTAGTCACCTACAATGTCCTGGGATTTAGTCACCTACAATATCTAGGATACAGTCATCTATAATATCCTGAACTGGAGTCATCTACATTATATTCGGCTGTTGTCACCTACAATATCCTGGGATGTAGTCACCTTCAATATCCTGGGATGTTGTCATAAACAATATCTTGGGCTGCAGACACTGTGTACTGGAATATAGTCATCTACAATATTCTGGGATGTAGTCACCTCTAGTGTCCTGGAATGTAGCCACCTGCACTATCATGCAACGTAGTCACCTAAAATATCCTCGGCTGTTATCGCCTACAGCAGCCTGAGCTGTAGTCACTTACAGTATCCTGAGTGGTAATCATCTACAATATCCTGGGAAGTATTCACCTATGATATCCTGGGATGTAGTCGTCTTCAATATCATGGGATGTAGTCACCTACAATATCCTTGGATATAGTCACCTACAATATCCTTGGATGTTGTCATTTCCAATGTAATTGGCTTTTGTCCCTTAAAATATACTGTGCACTACTGACCTATGAGATCCTTGAATGTATTCACCTACAATATCCTTTGATGTAGTAACCTGCAGTATACCGGCCTTTAGTCACCTACAATATCCTAGGATGTAGTCACCTGCAATAGCCTAAAAATTAATGAAGTACAATATCCTGGGCTATAGTCACCTAAAATATCTTGGGCTGTATTCACCAACAATATCCTGGGATATACTCACCGCTATATCCTGGGATGCAGTCACCTACAATATCCTGGGATGCCGTCATCTTCAATATTCTGGGCTATAGTCACCGAAAATATCCTGGGATTTAGTCATCGTCAATATATTCGGCTTTAGCCACCAACAATGTCCTTGGATGTAGTCACCTGCAACATCATGGGCTGCAGACACTTACAACATCGTGGGCTGTAGTCATCTACAATATCCTGGGAATTAGTCACCAATAATATCCTCGGAAACAGTTACATGCAATATCACTGCATGTAGTGAATATCTGGGATGTAGTCAGATGTAATATCATTGGATGTTGTCACTTACAATATCCTTGGCTGTATTCACTTACAATATCATGTGATGCAGTCATGTATAATATCCAGGGATGCAGTCACCTATGATATCCTGGGATATATTCACCTACAATATATTGGGATGTAGTAACCTACAATATCCAGGGCTGTAGTCACCTAAAATATCCTGGGATTTAGTCATCCATAATATATTCGGCTTTAGTCACCTACAATATCCTTGGATGAAGTCACCTACAATATCCTTGGCTACACACGCTTACAGTTTCCTGGGCATTAGTCATGTACAATATCCTGGGAATAACTCAACTATAATATCCTTGGAAATAGTCACCTGCAAAATCATGAGATGTAGTCAAGTTAAATATCCTGGGATGCAGTCACATAAAATAACATTGGATATTGTCACTTACAATATCCTTGGCAGTATTAACTTAAGTTAACATGGGCTATAGTCATCTAAAATATCCTTGGATGTAGTCACCTACAATATTTTGGATGTAGTAGCCTACAATATCCTGGGATGTAGTCACCTGCAGTATCCTGGGATGTAGTCCACTACATATCCTGGGCTATTGTCACTTAAAACATCCAGGGCTATTGTCATCTACAATATCTTGTGATATATTCATTTACAATATTCTAGTCTGAAGAGACATACAATATCCTGTCATGTACTGACTTGCAATATCTTGGGCTGCAGTCACCTACGATATTCTGGGTGTAGTCACCTACAATATCCTGGGATACAATAATCTACAATATCCTGGGCTGTAGTCACCTAGAATGTCGTGGGCTGTAGTCACTTATAATATCGTGGTCTATAGTCATGTAAAATATCCTAGGATATTCTCAACCGCCATATCTTGGGCTGCAGTCACCTACGATATCCTAGGTTGTATTCACCTATAATAACCTGGGCTGTAATCACCTACAATATCCTGGGCTCTATTCTGCAACAAAATCCTGGTTATATAGTCATTACAATATCCTTAGTTGTAGTCACCTGAATATCCCGTAATGCAGTCATCTACAAAATCCCAGGATGTAATCGCCCTCATTATCCTTGGTTGTAGCCTCCTGAAATATCGTGGGATGTAGTCACGTACAATATCATGGGCTGCAGTTACTTACAATATCCCGTGATGTAGTCACTTACAATATCCTTCCCTTCAGTCTTCTACAATATCCTAGCCTCTAGTCACCTACAATATCCTAGTCTATATCCACCTTAAATATCCTGGGCTGTAGTCACTTGCAGTATTATGGGATGGAGACACCTATAATACCTTGGGATATAGTCATTTACAATATCCTTTGCTGTAGTCACCTAGAATATCCTGGGCTATATTTACTTACAATATCGTGGTATGTAGTCATCTAGAGTATCCTTGGATGGAGTCACTTTCATTATCCTGGGATGTAGTCACTGAAATTTTCCTGGGCTGTAGTCTCTTGCAATAACCTGGGTTATAGTTACCTACAATATCCTAGGCTGCACTCACTTACAATATACTGGGATATAGTCTTCTACAATGTCTTGGGGAGTAGTTACCTAAAATATCAGAGGGTGTAGTCATCAACAATATAATCGACTTTCGTCACTTACAATATCATAGGAGTTAGTCATCTAAGATATCCTGAGCTGTAGTCACCTACAATATCCTGGGATTTAATTACCTACAATATCCTATGATACAGTCATCTATGATATTCTGGGATGTAGTCACCTAAAATATCCTGAGCTGCAGTCATATATAATATATTCGGCTGTTGTAATCTACAATATCCTGCTAGGTAGCCACCTACAATATCCTGGGATGTTGTCATATAGAATATCTTGGGCTGCAGACACTTACTGTGTACTGGAATATAGTCATCTACAATATCCTGGGATGTAGCCACGTGCAACATCAGGCGATGTAGTCACCTAAAATATCCTCTGCTGTTATCACCTACAGTATCCTGGGTGGTATAAAATTGGCTTTCGTCCCTTATAATATGCTGTGCACTACTCATCTATGATATCCTTGAATGTGTATTCACCTACAATATCCTGGGATGTAGTTACCTGAAATGGCCTAGGTGTTAGTGAAGTACTATATCCTGGACTATAGTCATTTACAATAGCCTGAGCTGTAGTCACCTAAAATATCTTTGGCTGTATTCACCTACACTCTCCTTGGCTGTATTCTCCAATAGTATCCTGGGATATAGTCACCAATAGATCCTGGACTGTAGTCACAATATCCTGGGATGCAGTCACCTACAATATCCTGGGCTGTAGTCACCTGAAATATCCTGGGATTTAGTCATCCACAATATATTCGGCTGTATTCACCTACAATATCCTTGGATGTAGTCACCGACAATATCCTGGGCTGCAGACACTTACAATATCCTGGGCTGTAGTCATCTAGAATATCCTTGGAAGTAGTCACCTATAATATCCACGGAAATAGTCAACTGCAATATCATGGGATGTAGTGACATGTAATATCGTTAGATGTTGTCACTTACAATATCCTTGGCTGTATTTACTTACAGTATCATGGGCTGTGGTTATCTATATTATCCTAGGATGTATTCACATATAAAATCCTGGGATGAAGTCACCAGCAATATACCGAGCTGTAGTCACCTACAATATATTGGGATATAGTAACCTACAATATCCTGGGATGTAGTAACCTGCAGCATCCTGGGATGTAGTCCACCACAATATCCTGGGGTATTGACACTTAAAATATCCAGGGCTATAGTCACCTACAATATCTTGTGATATATTCATCTACAATATCCTGGCCTGTAAAGACATACAATATCCTGGCATGTAGTCACCAACAATATCTTGGTCTGCAGTCACCTACGATATTCTGGGCGTAGCCACTTACAATATCCTGGGATAAAGTAATCTAGAATATCCTTTGCTGTAGTCACCTAGAATGTCGTGGGCTGTACTCACTTACAATATCGTGGTGTGTAGTCATCTACAATATCCTGGGATGTACTCACCAGCCATATCTTGGGCTGCAGTCACCTATGACATCCTAGGTTGTAGTCACCTATAAAATCCTGGGCTGTAGTCGCCTACAATATCCTGGGCTGCATTCTGCAAGAAAATACTGGTTATATAGTCGCTTCAGTATCCTTGGCTATAGTTACCTGAATATCCTGTAATGCAGTCATCTACAGTATCGTGGGATGTAATCGCCTGCAATATCCTGGGTTACAGTCACCTAAAATATCCTGGGATGTAGTCACCCATAATATCCTGGGCTGTAGTCACTTACAATATTTTGGGATGTAGTCACTTACGATATCCTTCGCTGTAGTCATCTACAACATCCTGGCCTCTAGCCATGTAGTCAACGACAATATTTTGGGCTGCAGTCACCTACGATATCCTGGGCTCTAGACACCTACAATGTTATGGGATATAGTCATCTGCAATATCCTGGGCTGTAGTCAACTAGAATGTTCTGGGCTCTCTTCATTTACAATATCGTGGAATGTATTCACTTACAATATCGTGGTATGTAGTCATCTACAATATCCCTGGATGAAGTCACCTTTAATATCCTGGATGTAGTCACTTAGAATATCCTAGTCTTAAGTCACCTGCAATATCCTGGGTTGTAGTTAATTACAATGTCCTTGGCTGCACTCACTTACAATATACTGGTTGTTAATTTTCTATATCATGGGCTGTACTTACCTAAAATATCAGCGGGTGTAGTTATCTACAAATATTCCGCTGTTGTCACGTAAAATATAAGGAGATGTAGTCATCTAAAATATCCTGGTCTGTAGTCACCAACAATATCCAGGGATTCAATTACCTACCATATCTTGGGATACAGTCATCTATAATATCCTGGGATGTAGTCAACTAAAATATCCTGAGTTTTAGTCATCTACAATATATTTGTCACCTACAACATCCTGGGACGAAATCACCTACATTATCCTGGTATTTTGTCATACAGTCATCTAGTCATATAGTCATATCTTCATATAGTCATCTACAACATCCTGGTATGTAGTCATCTCTAATATCCTGGAATGTAGCCGTCTGCACTATCATGGGATGTAGTCACCTAAAATACCGTGGGCTGTTATCATCTACAGTATCCTGGATTGTAGTCACTTACAATATCCTGGGTAGTAATCATCTACAATATCCTGGGAAGTAGTCCCCTATAATATCCTAGGATGTAGTCATCTGCAATGTCATGGGATGTGTTCACCTATAATATCCATGGATGTAGTCACATGTAATATCCTTGGATGTTGCACTTAGAATATAATTGGCTTTTTTCCCTTATGATATACTGGGCTGTAGTCATCTATAGTATCCTGGGATCTAGTCACCTGCAACATACCGGGCTGTAGTCACCTGCAATAGCCTAGGCTTTTGTGAAGTACTATATCCTTGGCTATAGTCACTTACAATAGCCTGGGCTTTAGTCTCCTAAAATATCTTGGGCTGTATTTACCTACATTATCCTTGGCAGTATTCACCAATAATATCCTGGGGTATAGCCACCACCATATCTTGGGCTGTATTCACAATATCCTGGGATGCAGTCACCTACAATATCCTGGGATGCAGTCATCTACAGTGATCTGGGCTGTAGTCACCTAAATATCCTCGTATTTAGTCATCCTCAATATATTCGGCTGTAGTCACCTACAATATCCTTGGATGTAGTCACTTACAATATCCTGGGCTGAAAACACAGTATCCTGGGCTGTAGTCACCTACGATATCCTGGGAAGTAGTCACATGCAATATCCTTATAAATAGTCACCTACAATATCATGGGACAGAGTCAAGTACAATATCCTGGGATGTAGGCACATGTAATATCGTTTGATGTTGTTACTTATAATATCTTTGGCTGTATTTACTTACTATATCATGGGCTGTAGTCATTTATAATATCTTGTGATGTACTCACCTATAATATCTTGGGATGTAGTCACCTGCAATATAACGGGCTGCAGTCACCTACAATATATTGGGATGTAGTAACCTAAAATATCCTGGGATGTAGTAACATGTAGTATCATGGGATGTACTCACGACATTATCCTGGCTATTGTCACTTAATGTATTATCCAGGGCTATACTCACCTACAATATCTTGTGATATATACATCTACAATATCCTGGCCTGTAGACACACAATATCCTGGCATATAGTCACCTACAATATCTTGGGCTACAGTCACCTACGATATCCTGGGTGTAGTCACTTACAATGTCCAGGGATAAAGTAATCTACAATATTCTGGGCTGTAGTCACCTAGAATGTCGTGCACTGTAGTCACTAGCAATATCGTGGTATGTAGTCATATACAATATCCTGGGATGTACTCTCCCGCTATATCTTGGGCTGCAGTCACCTACGATACCCTAGGTTGTAGTCACCTATAATATCCTGGCTGTAGTCACCTGTAATATCCTGGGATGTGTTCTGCAACAAATTCCTGGTTATATAGTCACTACAGTATTCTGGGCTGTAGTCACCTGAATATCCTGCAATGCAGTCATCTATAATATCCTGGTATGTAATCGCCTGCAATATCCTGGGATGTAGTCACCAAAAATATCCTGGGCTGTAGTCACTTACAGTATCCTTCGCTGTAGTAATCTACAGTATCCTGGCCTCTAGTCACCTACAATATCCTGGTATGTATTCACCTAAAATATCTTGGGCTACAGTCACCTATGATATCCTGGGCTGCAGTCACCTACAATGTCTTTGGACATAGCCATCTACAATAGCCTGGGCAGCAGTTACTTGGAATGTTCTGGGCTGTAGTCACTTACAATATCATGGTATGTAGTCATCTACAATATTCTGGGATGCAGTCAACTTCATTATTCTGGGATGTAGTCACTTAAATTTTCCTGGACGGTAGTCACCTGCAATAACCTGTTTTGCAGCTACATACAATATCCTCGGCTGCACTCACTTACACTATACTGGGATATAGTCTTCCAAAATATCCTGGGCTGTAGTTACCTAAAAAATCAGAGGGTGTAGTCATCTACAATATATTCGACTTTAGTCACGTACAATATCATGGGATGTAGTCATCTAAGATATCCTGAGCTGTAGTCTCCTACAATATCCTGGGATTTAGTCACCTACAGTATCGTGGGATGCAGTCATCTATAATATTCTGGGATGTAGTTACCTAAAATATCCTGAGTTAGATTCATCTACAATATATTCGGCTGTTGTCACCTACAACATCCTGGGATCGTCACCTACAATATCCTGGGATGTTGTCATATACAATATCTTGGGCTGCGGACACTTACTCTATACTGGAATATACTCATCTACAATATTCTGGGTTGTAGTCACCTATGATATCCTAAGATGTAGCCACCTGTACCATCACGCGATGTAGTCACCTTAGATATCTTTGGCTGTTATCACCTACAGTGTCCTGTGCTGTAGTGACTTACAGTATCCTGGGTGGTAGTCATCTACAATATCCTGGAAAGTAGTCCCCTATGATATCCTAGGATGTAGTCATCTGCAATATCATGGGATGTAGTTACCTACAATATCCTTGGCTGCAGACACTTACAATATCCTGGGCTGTAGTCATTACAATATCCTGGAAGTAGTCACCTACAATATCCTCGGAAATAGTTATCTGCAATATTCTGCAATGTAGTCACGTGTAATATCGTTTAATGATATCACTTGCAATATCCTTGGCTGTATTCACTTACAACATTATGGGCTGTAGTCACCGACAATATCCTGGGATGTAGTCACCTGCAGTATCCTGGGATGTAGTCCACTACAATATCTTGGGCTATTGTCACTTAAAATATCTAGGGTTATAGTCACCTACAATATCTTGTAATATAATCACATAAAATATCCTGGTCTGTCGAGACATACAATATCCAGGCATGTAGTCACCTACAATATCTTGGGCTGTCACTTATTGTGTACTGGAATATAGTCATCTACAATATCCTGGGATGTAGCCACCTGCATTATCATGGGATGTAGTTACCTAAAATATCATGTGCTGTTTTCACCGACGGTATCCTGGGCTGTAGTCACTCACAATATCCTGGGTGGTAATCATCTACAATATCCTGGGAAGTAGTCACCTATAGTATCCCAGGATGTAGTCATCTGCAATATCATGGGATGTAGTCTCCTGCAATATCCGTGGATGTAGTCACATGTAATATCCTTGGATGTTGTCACTTACAATATAATTGGCTTTTGTCCCTTACAATATACAGGGCTGTAGTCATCTATGATATCCTGGAATGTATTCACATACAATATCCTGGGATATAGTCACCTGCAATATACCGGGCTGTAGTCACCTACAATATCCAGGGATGTAGTCACCTGCAATAGCCTAGGTTTTAGTGAAATACTGTATCCTGGGCTATAGTCACTTATAATAGCCAGGGCTGTAGTCACCTAAATTATCTTGGACTGTATTCACCTACACTCTCCTTGGCTGTATTCACCAACAATATCCTGGGATATAGTCACCACCATATCTTGGGCTGTAGCCACAATATACTGGGATGCAGTCATCTACAATATATTCGGCTGTAGTCACCTACAATATCCTTGGATGTAGTCACCTACAAAATCCTTGGATGTATTCACCTACATTATCCTGGGATTTTGTCATCAACAATATCCTGGGCTGCAGACACTTACAGCATCCTGGACTGTAGTCAACTACAATAACCTGGGAAATAGTCACGTATAATATCCTCGGAAATAGTCAACTGCAATATCCTGGGATATAGTCAAGTACAATATCCTGGGATGTAGTCACATGTAATATCGTTGGATGTTGTCACTTACAATATCCTTGGCTGTATTCACTTACAATATCATGGGCTGTAGATATCTATAATATCCTGGGATGTAGTCATCTATGATATCCTGGGATGTAGTCACCTGCAATATACCGGGCTGTAGTCACCTACCATATGTTGGGATGTAGTAACCCATAATATCCTGGGATATAGTCACCTGCAGTATCCTGGGATGTAGTCCACTACAATATCCTGGGCTATTGTCACTTAAAATATCCAGGGCTATTGTCACCTACAATATCTTGTGATATATTCATCTACAATATCCTGATCTCTCGAGACACAATATCTTGGCAAGTATTCACCTACAATACCTTGGGCTGCACTCTCCTACGATATCCTGGGTGTAGTCACAATATCCTTGGATAAAGTAATCTACAATACCCTGAGCTGTAGTCACCTAGAATGTCGTGGGCTCTAATCACTTACAATATCGTGGTACGTAGTCATATACAATATCCTGGGATGTACTCACCCGCCATAGCTTGGGCTGCAGTCACCTATGACATCCTAGTTGTAGTCACCTAAAAAATCCTGGGCTGTAATCACCTATAATATCCTGGGCTGTATTCTCCAACAAAATTCTGGTTATATAGTCACTACAATATCCTCTGCTGTAGTCACCTGATATCCCGGGTTGTAGTCACCTTTGATATCCTGTTTTGTAGTCACCAGCAGTATCTCGGGCTGTAGTCACCTACAGTATCCTGGGATGCACTCACTTACAATATTCTGGGATGTAATTATCTGAAACACTTGGGGCTCTGGTCACTTACGATATTCTAGGATATTGTATTTTACAATATCGTTGACTTTAGTCTCCTAAAAATTCCTGGGATGTAGTCACCTACAATATCCTAGGATGTTTTCATATACAATATCCTAGGATGTAGTCACTTGTAATGTTATGTGATGTAGTCACTTACAATATTTTGTGATGTCATCTATAACATTCTGGATGTATTCACCTGCAATATCCTGGGGTGTTGTCACCAGAAATATCTTGGGATGTAGTCACCTACAATATCCAAGGCTGTAATTACGTACAATATCCTGGGCTGTAGTCATTACAACATCCTTTGCTGTAGTCATCTACAATATCTTGGGCTGTAGTTACCTACTCTATCCTGAGATGTATTCATCGACAATATCTTGGGCTGAAGTCACTTATAACTATCTGAGCTGTAGTCATCTTAAATATCCTAGTATGTAGCCACCTTCAATATCTTGGGATATAGTCACTTACAATATCCTGGGTTGTAGTCACTTGCAATATTCTGGGATGTTGTCATCTACAATATCTAGGGAAGTAGCCACCTACAATATCATGGGATGCGATCATCTATAGTTTCCTGGGATGTAGTGATCTAAAATATCTTGGCATATAGTTATCTAAAGTACCCTTGGCTGTAGTAACCTACGATATTCTGGATTATAGTACCCTACAATATTCTGATAAGCAGTCACTTACAATACCCCGGCGTGTAGTCACCTATAATATCTTGGGCTGCAGTGACCTACAATCCGTTGTAACTTAACCCTACCAACCTCAACATTGGCAGCATCCCTAAGAAGGGTGACCGTTTTGACCCCTCTAACTATCGTCCTGTTGCTTTGACATCTACCATTTCCAAAGTCTTTGAATCCCTCCTCAACTCCC
>JAYMFT010227862.1:0-11244 GCA_038088735.1 Panulirus argus
GAGAGAGAGAGAGAGAGAGAGAGAGAGAGAGAGAGAGAGAGAGAGAGAGAGAGATGTTCCAGGGAAAGGAGACCATGTGTAACGAATCTCTTTTTTCATACTTGTTTGCCGCAGACAAAAATAATAATCACAAATCTACAGGTGTCGACAATCCAGCATACATAACTCTGGCAGGGCGTGCGTGAGGAAGCACCAGTAGCCGCAGTGCCACAGGCAAGAGCCACCCAGCCTTAACCCGGCGTAATGATATTTCGTCAGGTTTGTCGGTCAACAGGCCCGCTAACGCAATCGCCTGCAGCTCGGCCACACGTAATTCTGACAGGAAAAAAAGGAGAAAGGAAAAAAAAAAAATTCCAACGCCGGCAAATCATCTATTGCAGCTACAAAATTTATATCCCAATACTACTGCCTCAAAAACGCCAGTGCTGCTGCATAGGGTAAGGCAAAAGAGACATTTCTCAGCACCGCGGTATAGAGCCCTTGGCTATGACGGCTCGAAAGTCAGATCAAAGGCCTGGGACCATCATACCCAAAGGTCGTAGCGTCGTGCTCAAGGGTCGTGCCGTCGCGCTCGAGGGTCGTACCGTCGCGCTCGAGGGTCGTAACGTCGCGCTCGAGGGTCGTACCGCCGTGGCCAAGGGTCGTGCTGTCTTGCTCAAGGGGTTCATTGCTCTGGACGTGGCTTTGCAGACGGTCACCCTACTGCTCAGCGGGGAGCAGTCCACTTAGGCACGGACGCACACACCTCCCTCTCAAAGTGTCAACCGACTGCTCCTGACAGCCTCCTCCGAGATGTTTTCTTCCTCCAGATCAGAGACTCTGGCTGGCCCTTCTGTTGGACAGGCATCGAGGGGCCGACGATCTGAACTTCGTCGGCGATGGTCGGGGCATTACATAAGTCATCAGGCTCCGGGCTGCTCACCCGACCACCGCACGCCCACCGGGAAACCTATATGAGGGCGGTCATTTCCATATCACAGGGCACCACGTTTGAACTAATTCCTGCTCTGGACGCAAGCGAGGCCCTGAGGGGAACGCCGCACTACGGCAGGAGAGGGAGACTGGCTGTATTCGTTTCATTTCCATACAGTTCACGTCTTCATATCATGTATTCCTCTGTAATGCCTATCACTACCTCGCGTGCTGTGGCGTCGCGTCTGCCATGGGAATAGCGTCCTAACGAGGGTGTGTACAATAATAACAACTTTATAAGTAAAGTAACTTAAACAGCCGCGAGCATATCGATCCCGAAATTGTTGGTTAAAGTGTTACAGTCTTCAAGTAACCCTGGACGTGCTAAGTGTGTGAGGGAACATTTTTTATAAGTGAAGCAGAGCAGGCGTTCAACGAACGGGGTTATCGTCTCCTTACCACAGCAGAGACGTGGTTCAACGAGTGGTGTCAATTATGGATGACGAGTCCACGAGCGTGTGGAGCTCTGTCATCCCTCGATCCAGACGTGACAACAGGGCCGAGTCCTGGCAATGTGTGTACACAGGGTGCTAAGGGCGCTGTCCAGCCCCGGCACTCCACTGCCACAGCTCAGGTTTCCACCCTCATGGTACGTGTCCTCATCCAAGCCACACTGGTCCCTCCATCCACCACCAGAACAAAGTCCGAGTCAACGGCCACCCTCGCCAACCCATGACAAAATGATACGAAACAAATTTTTTTTCTTTTTACAGAATCACCAATCATCACTTCCCAAGTATTTACTCATCACCTCAAGCAGTTACCTTCTCAAATCTCATCCCACCCAGCGTGGATATAATTTTCAAAATGATATCACTAGTCCGGGATATGAGAGACGGCAGGGTAGAGGCAGGTCCCACTGAATTCTGCAGTAGGGGATGCAGCCACGGCTGGGGTGGGAGCGGTTCAAAAAGAAAAAAAAGAAAAACTGCTGCAGCAGGAGCGGTAGCAACAGGAAGTTGGCCAGTGTGCAGGAAACGCCTCACACAGTCCCACTTACGAAGCACTATCCGGGAGAACACCCTACCCAACCAGCCACACATATATACACTGGATTCACCATTTACCACACCTATAGCGAAGTCCAACCTATTACACCTACACCTCCTAAAATAAGGTCTCTCTCTTGTTCAGCCGCATACCTTACAAAGTGCAACTGTGTCACACAAACCTTACGGTATACATATCACTAATACCAAACATTCTAATGCCTTCACACGGCACGCGAAACACCTTCTTCCACATTAACGTTGCTAGGCAGAAACAATACACAGTACACTGTCAGTACACCTACGTTATTATGATCATACCCGTGAAACACAACCGTTGCTACACGTGCACTGCAGCATCCGGTATACTTTTAATACTTGACACACTAATACACCTACGTCCAGTACAACTCTCGGGTATTGGTCGCATATCACGCCATAACATCCTGCTCCTCAGGAGCAGAGCAGTGACGGGCCGCTTCCAACTCTATCAACCTCGACCAATCTATTTTCTTTTTTTCCTCCTTTCTTGTCATCTCTGTGGCGAGCAACAGGCCTTTTGTGTACTTGGCGTGTGTTGGTTCTTGCTGCTGGTGTCTGTCACTATGTCCCTCCCTGGTGGTCAGCCTGATGGATCAACTTGCACCAATACCTAACCCTTTACCTGTGACCTGTACAGGTCAGGGTGGTACAGCCCACACCTATGTTGCACGGTCCATTTGCAGCTGCTAAAGGATGTCACAGGTATTTCGTGGCTGCTGAGTCAAGAGACCCAGATTTTCATACCCAAAGGTTTGTTTTGCCGTGCTCAAAGAGGCAGGACCGGCGAGGTCCAGAGACAAAACGTCAGGGCTGGAGTTCGTAAGAAATCAGACTTATGTAAAGATCAAGTTCACCCTTCGGGCAAGACACTGATGATACGCGATGGCTCTCTCTAACTTTTCTACACGAACTTATTTTGGTTTCATACGGCAACAACACGGGAATAGCCGTTCCCCTCACGACATTTAAAGGGCAGATGGCTGTAGCAACGGCGGCGGGCGGGGGGAGGGGGGGAAGGGGGGGGGGGGCATGACCCCGACGGCTGCTGTAGTTGAAAACATACACGACACACAAAACTTTGCCACATCATTAACGTTTCAGGATCGATAGCCAACCATCGAACTAACTCGTGACAGTGGCTTCAGTGGCCGCCTCCAGGTAGGGAGAACACTGCCCACTGTCCTGAGCCTTGAAGCAGACGAGGCAGAAGTATGTGGCATCAACGACTTGGAGAGATATGTACACGTGAGAAAGACTCACAATTTGCAGCTGAAAGTGGTATGAGAGAGACTCACAACTTGCAGCAAACTCTTCAGTGGACTTCTTGCGGATATAAAATATTTCACCTGGTACTATTTCGTACGTTCTGGTAAGGACTGGAGCGAACCCATGGTCATACTTACTTAAGTACTTCTCACATCTATCTCGAGATTTTCGTAAGTAGATGTGCATATATTACGACATTGGTTTGAACCACGATGGAGTACAACATGCAAAGGTGTAGAAAGCGTAGCTCATGCGACCATAAAGAACAGCCCATACCGTTCCTTGGCCATCCACACTGCAGGTGGGCCACGCGAGTCCGGAGGTGGCCCAAAGCGTGGCTGCGCTGGAAGCAGCAACCTCACTCCTCAACTGCCTGACTCGTGGTTAGCTGGACTGGCACCATGATCACCTCACCTCCCTCCTCCAGCGGGTGATCATTCCATACTGAATAATGTGTCGTTCTTGGTTGATGATTAATCCCCTTGGGCCACGACGGCACGACCCCTGACAGTGACGAAGCGGCCTTCATGATGACCTTTAAGGCTTACTTTATTACGACCTTTAAGGGTGTCAGGCCATCGCACGCAAGCGTACGTGCTTAAGGGTCGCATCGTCGTCCTTTAAGGGTTTCCTATCTCATGTACTTCGCTAATACACGGGTAAACCAATACACCAACGGATATAAACACATCTGAAAATATAAGTCTGCCTCCACTAGGGCGGTGGTGTGTCTGCCTGGCTACCCACACCAGACCTCGCCAAGACTTCCTTGCCTTAGCGAAGTTTAAGGCCCGACCCACAGCCCCGTCGAAGGGTCTTCCCCAAGAAAATGACGACTCACGAGAAAAAAAATTTCCCGTCCGACCCTGCCACGATCGACAGCAAAAAAATCTATCCCAAGCATAACCATATTATCCAGCAAATTAGTTTACCGAGTATGAAGGCTTTAATATGTGAAACACACTAAGGGAATTAAAGGTGGAACGCCTGAACCGGTCTGCGCCAATCCTCGGCAACTCGCTGCTTCCATTCATGAACGCATTTTTTCCCCCTGACATTTCATCCACCTCACATCTTTACGTCCCTAACTGCCAGACGTATGCTACACGGCAGAGAGAGAGAGAGAGACGGCCACCCCCCCACCTCCTCCCAGGCACGCCGAGCAAAGCAAATATAATTGGCCTGCCTCGTCAAATCTGTGGAGAGGGCGCGTGAGGCGACGGAACAGGGACTTTAAGGTTACCCTTCTTATCTTTCTCTTTGGGTGGGCAATATTCGGCACGTCGTGTCGTCTCTCCTTTCGTCTCGAGATAGAATGAAATGAAGGCACAACCTGTTTCACTTTACGTCGCTGCCGCCACCACAACCGGCCATACAACATCGTACCGCCATGATACATACATCGTCAGCATACATCATGCCACAGGATAAATACATCATCAGCCATACAACATCCCTGCAGGATACACACATCACCCAGCATAGAACATCTTCACTACACTATCTAAACATAACCATGAGAGTAAGACATACGGTAGTGACAAAATGAAAATAAAGCTTGCTTAATAACGATATATTCTACGTGTAGAGCATCTGTCCTGGAAAATGTAATGTGTACCATAATCTACGGTATTGAGTAAACAAGAGAAACATCATAATTTCCGACCCATTACCCAGCTCCTAAACAATGGGCATCTGATGCCAGATTTCAATTACTATAAACAGCAATATGACTTGATTAAAAGTAATTAAACGCGATGATGTGAATTTTATGATCTACAGACTTCAGAGGGGAGCGCTCGGACAAAAACACACACGCATGGATAAACAGACATACAAGTAGACACACAGACATACAGGTACGCATTCAAGTTAGTACATGCATACAGACAGACAAAAATTAACCATGCACATAAACTTTTATATCAGGTGACAGAAAGAAATAGTTTGCTTGCTGATTATCTATCTATCTATCTATCTATCTATATATATATATATATATATACATATATATATATATATATTGACAAAAGAGTAGGCTGTGTGTATAACGAGGAGAAATACTTTTGCGTCGGGGGCACTTTTAAAATAGCCTTGGAAGGAAAGGTCACCACAGCAAGAGAGGCCAGCGCGCTAACACTCGGCCACCACATAACTCTGGCATTCCCACACACTCCCCCTCCACACCCTCTACCTTCAGTACATTAATCCCTTGAGCGCGGAGGTACGACCCCTGGTGACGACAGTATGACCATGGGTACGACCCCTGGATATGACAGTATGACCACGGGTACGACCCCTGGAGATGACATTATGACCTTGGGCACGACCCCTGGACATGACAGTGTGACTATAAGTGTGATAACTGTCAGAATGACGTTAAGATGACAGGAAAAAAAAAATATATATATATACATAACGGGTTCGCGCAAGCGGTGGGATAATTCGAGGCGTTCAGACATGGAGGGAATGCGGCACAGGCCGGGGATAATCATGGGTCGGCGGTAGTTACGGACATCTTTACTATCGTTTGCCAAACGACGAAGTAGATCGTGAGCCCTTCGAGGTGACGCTAGCGGTCGTCAAACTTAGTCCCAGTGGCTATATAGTAGACACGTGTGGTTGGCTGGTTCCCGGCTGACTCTTCCCTCTCTCCGCAGGTGCACGAGTGGGAGATCGGCCTGCACAAGCTGAAGAGCAAGATGGAGATCGACCCGGCCACCCTGATGGACGTGGGCTACTACGAGTGCCAGGCCAACAACAAGCACGCCGTCGACCACCGAGGCTTCCGCACCCAGTACACCGCCGGCATGTAGTGCCCACTCACCCCAAGCCCAGCAACCCGTGCCGCAGGCGCCGCTTCGTAACCCACCCACACACACTGCTGGCCGGCCTGGGGATGGATGCCTGTAAGCCATCCTTACACACGGCGGGCCGTCGCCTCTTCTTCGTAAGGAACTGTACAAACACATGTATAAGAGTGACCCGTACACACACACTATAGGCCAGTAGACGTGTCTGTGCATCGCTCATGTTATCCTGTATTTACCAGAAGTAACGAGACTCCCGTTAGTGTCTTACAGAGGTGGGGAGCGAGGGGGGAGGCACGGGCGGGCGAGCCCTAGAGCAACACAGCGCTCGGGAGAGTCACCTCCTCCTAGGGATCACATGCCGCTGCCCGTCGCTTCCCTCGGCCCCACCTCGTCCAAGTCGTCATTCTCACGTACTCGATCATTTCGCATCTTTGTCGTCCTCACCCAGTTACCCCACCCATCAGGGAGGAGAGCCCGACGGAGAGCATGCCGGGGCACAATACCGGAGTGTCCCAACGCTAGATTTACACTGTGTAAAGCCCCCATTGGCGGGTGTTGATTGGGACCATGGGACGAGCGCCATCCCATCCCTGTCCAACAAGGCGGCCACGTTCAGCCGCCCGCCCTGTTCCTCGCACATCAATATCCTCCTCAGAGCCATACAATATAAAGTTTGTAGGAGGGGCATCGAGACACCAATCTCGGCGGCGTCCGGCGCCACGCCATCCCCGGCCCTCCGTCAACAGGACCAGAGGTCGGTGGTTCCCCGGCCCGACGCTCATCAACGTCCCAGCACCCAGGAATCACATGAAAGGAATTTGGTTTAAGAGAAGCGCGCGAGAGGGGAAAATGAGCGAGCCTTAGTACGTATCTGGAACCAAGTTTTGGGAAAAATATTTTTCCTCTTAAGAGAGGCGTACGTACGATGCTCGTTATGAATGGCAGGTCTTAGACATCGGAATGTTTGTAGTTGGTGCGTCGAATTGCCAGGCCAACTACCAACCACCCGTTGTTCTATTTTGACGACCCTCTCTCTACGAGGGTCGTCACCACAACCACCAGGGCTGTCTTGGGGGCCAGTTTGCTACCACAACCACCGGGGCTCACCACATCACTCTCATCTACTGTACCAAGCGAAGCACAGTTTCCACATCCTTAACGAGGACATTCTCAAGATGATAGTGAGACGAAAACCACAAAAAGAGAACGAACTCCGGGTGCGTGCGAGAGGCAATGCTGAGGCGTGTGTGTGTGAGTGAGTGTGAGTGTTTAGGGTCGGGTCGCGGGATGCCGTCTCGAGCCAGCCAGGGTCATGGGGTCTGGGTCGTTCCCACGGCTATAATGCCACCCCCCCCCCACCCAGCGCCTCTGACCACTACCACCCACCCCTCCCACTACCCCCTCCCATCGACTGCCGCACGACCTGATGACCTCTTGAGTACGACCGCTACAACGACCCTTGACCTAGACCTACTATACCTGGGTGTGATGAGCTGGCCTTTGACCTGACCTTTAAGGGGGAGGTGAAAAAATAAGGTCAGTCATCATACCCAAGGGTCGTACCGTTGTGCTGAAGGGGTTAAGAAATGGAGAAGGTGACTTGCATCTTTACTGTAAGAAAAAAAAAAAAGCTGCGTCACATCCGACACTACTTTCCACACTACCTGCGTCACACCTAACGCTTCCTTTTACACCTACTGCGTCACACCCGTCACTGCCCTCCACACTACCTGCGTCACACCCCACTACACCAACTGCGTCACACCCGTCAGTGCCCACTACACCAAATAGGTCACACCCGTCAGTGCCCACTACACCAACCGCGTCACACCCGTCAATGCCCACTACACCAAATGCGTCACAGCCGTCACTACCCACAACACCAACCGCGTCACACCCGTCACTGCCCACTACACCAAATGCGTTACAGCCGTCACTACCCACAACACCAACCGCGTCACAGCCGTCACTGCCCACTACACCAACCGCGTCACACCCGTCACTGCCCACTACACCAACTGCAGGAAACTGTCGTTTACGTCCTTTGTCACACCCTTTACTGCCACCTCTGTCTTCCCCGTGGTTCGCTTCACAGCTGCCGAGCCGAGCAGTCCTCACCACCACACAGCCTGGAACCCCCTCACCATAAGCGGCCGTCCTTCCACCACCGTCACCATCACACACACACACACGCTGTGGCCGTCCCCATGACCTAGCATGCGTCCCTCACTATTACACACCCTCACAATCAATGACCGTGTCATTCTCCTCATTCCTCACTCTCACCGGACCGACCGATGATGGGCCAAGGCAGGGGTCCCGGGCCGTCCAGCTAAGGTTATTTCCGTCACCTTAATTATTCAGCAACAAGGGCAGCAGCAGCAGCAGCAGCGGCTGGACGCCATTCAGTCGTGCCTTCCCTCTAGCCCCTCCAACCATTCCAGACGGTGTGTGTGTGTGTGTGTGTGTGGCTTCGAACTTCCTAAAGGTGTGTGTGTGTGTCCGTGTCCTGCACCCTATCTCCTAGCAGGTGCGCGTGTCCCCTCCCCCTCCCCAAGCAGATGCCTCTCTCTCTCTCTCTCTCTCTCTTGTGTGTTATCTGGACCCAACTAAGGCACAAATCCAGGGAGGACACTGGAACTCTCTTGCACTGCATTGCCCCCGAGTCTTGTCTCATTAGCGAGGACGTTCCCCTGGAAATGAGCGACTTCCATACCCCTCTCATGTAACTGGAACGAGGCTTTGAAATAACAGGAGAATAAGATTTATCTTTAACTCATTATCAAGCGACGTGTTACCTCGCTGCAATTCTTAACAGGACATGGGACGAAAGGACAAAACCGGCTCCTTGTTAAGCTGTAGAAAAAAAAAAAAATCCAGTTTCACCTGGAAATATTAAGATGTAAAGAGGCATGAAATATCGTATTCGTAAGTTTTACCCTCAATATAAATAGTGATGTGTGGATAATGGCACGGGCAAGATGCGTACAAAGGAGGATCATTAAAAACCTAGGTTTTCTAGTTCAGCTGTACATAACTACAACACCAAACATCTTTACAGTGAAGTGTATATATATACCTTGGGGAGACGTGCGTGTGTCTGCAAGTCGCACCTATAATGAGACTCGTTGGAGGAGAGTGTCTGGGGTTGTACCTTACCAATGGCACCAGTGGCGTTTGGTACTGAATAGTTATACGTATTTGATTCATACGTCTCGTGTTATTAATACAGGCGAGAGGAGCTCTTCAGTCCCCGTCAATGCGAGCGGTGTCTCGCGTATGCTGTGGTCCGGCGAGCAGCCTATCGTATGGGAGTGAGTGGGACGCAAGCAATTGTTTGCGAGGCGTCAGGTGGCGTGCACCGAGTACGCGTCGTGTTGGTATTCTGAGGGGCACGAGAGTGGCTCCTCCGGGGGTTGTGACTCCTTGCCCGTGTTTACCTCGATCGTCATGTGTGTCTCGTGTCTCAGTGGCACAAGTTGGCCTTTCCTCACCAGGTTCTCAACACATCACAACACCTCTGCTGCGCATGTAGCTACTTCAATATATCGCTGAAGTAGAAAAAAAATATGGAGACATCTTAAACAGCTCCAATAAACTGCAAAACACGCAACTCTACGTATTTTCTGATAATATAATTTGCTCCCTCTTCAGCAGTTGCGGCAGCTGTGTATTGCAATCTAAAGCCCCTCCGTGTATCATGCACACCTGGGATTCCCTAGGGCACAGACGAGGTCTGCTGCCTCACCTGGCCAAGACTATCAGCCACTAGTCTTCCAAACGCTCACTAACACGTTCCTCTCCCGCTACATAGACGGGCATCAACCACACACACGCAATTGCCTGTAAACCCCAGCTAAAAGGGAGAAGGGAATGGCCAGATCCAACAGCCAAACCCTTACACACAAAAAGCCCCTATTCGATTGAAATTTAAGAACAGAAACACGAGCCTTTAATGCCAGGGTGAGTGGGGTATCTTCTTCCCCCTTGTGAGAGGGCTGCACTGCCCAACTCCCTGGTCATGCTGGCTGGCTTCTTAGCCGTTCTTGCCAATGAGTTCATCAACTTGAACCCCGACATGACGAGGCGCTCTCAGCCCAGCTTCCTGGTACACTACCGGTTCCACCCGGAGAGCATGATATATTCAACAGCAATTCTGGTGGTCCCGTGTGGTACAGTCAAGAGCAGATCTGGCGATACCGTGTGGTACAGTATACAGAAAATCTGGTGGTAATGAGTTGTACATTCAAGAGCAGTTCTGCCAATACCGCGTGGTACAGTCAAATGATCTAATGGTACTAAGTGATACAGTCAACAGCAACTCTGGTAGTACCGCGTGGTACAGTCAACAGATCTGGTGGTAGCGCGTGGTACACTCAGCAGATTTAGCGGCACCGCGAGGTGCAGCAAAAGTGGAGACGACCCGAGAGCTGAATCAATAACAATCTTCCTGAGACTTTCCCACAGGCGACAAACAACTACATTTGTAGCGAAGGTCCTGAAATAACTTAAAGGGTAAAGGTGGTGGTGGTGGCGGGGGCGTCTCAAGACACGGGCCCGTGCCTGGCTGAGGTCTGGAGAACCTCGAACAACAACGTTCATATATTTTCGATCGGAGGTTGTGGCTCCCCCGTCTTAGGCGAGGTATCGTCTTCGTCAAACATACGACAAACGATATGGCCGAGGCTTAACTGGTTCGAGAAGATACACTTCGCGTTTCGGATAGTTGTTTGGTTGGGCTTTGGACCCATCAACTGTCATCACAGTGTCACTGGAAGGCCGTCAGCGTCAAAATACCTACATCCGCCATCCGAAAAATCTCTTAACAGTTTCTTCGGGTGTAAAGGATAGTTCTAAGACGACATACACTCTCGCTATATATATACGTGGACATGTCGCGTATATCAGTAGGCTTGCCCACACATGTCCACAGTCTATGGTTTCGTGTCTAAAGCCTCGCTAAAACCAGACCTAAACTCGTGCTCTTCGTGATGCGTACAACATTACGTCAAACTTTGTTAGCGTCCAACTGAGAACATTTAAGGTGAATAAAATCAGCAAATTCATAATGTTGTATCGAGTTCATTCGAGTCACTGTTCATATATATATATATATATATATATATATATATATATATATATATATATATAATATATATATA
>JAYMFT010227873.1:0-11244 GCA_038088735.1 Panulirus argus
AAAAAAAAAAAAAAAAAAAAAAAAAATATATATATATATATATATATATATATATATATATATATATATATATAAAGGTGTGAATGTAGAAAGTACAAATCACGGTGGATGGAATATAAACGAAAAAAAAAAAAACAAAGGAAAACTATCAATCAATTCATTTTATGAAATGTCCAAACACACAAACACACCAGACCATCCGTTTCAACAGGTATAAAACAGACACATTTATCCTCGGTAGGGAGGAAAGGTCAGGGTAGGGCATGAGATGGGAACAGAAGGGAGGAGAGAGAACGTAAGGACAAGCAGCAGGAGTCCGGCTACCGATGAAAATTACAAGTGTGAGAAGGAGGTCTTCCCGTTGGTGAAAGATTTGGCTCACTTTGCTCATATGGGCTGGGTTGAGGACCGACTGTGCCCAGGGACTTGGTCAAGTGTTCCACAAACTTTCGAAAAAGAAAAAAGAGCTCTGTGGACTGCAAAGATTATAAGAACAATGTTAAAGAGCCGCCAAATATGTTGGTTTAGGAAGGCTGCTGAAGTGGGAAGTAGCCTGCGTTACCAAATGGCAAGAGGAAGATCCACGACTCAAGATCTTAAGTTTTGTAGGTCTCTTCTGTGATTATTGCTGGGTGGAGGAATATACCTGGAAAGGAGAAATTGTCCGGGGAAATATACATTACGGAACCAGTAAAGTTTTTCCAGAACAGACCGATTAGGACAAGAGGAGAAGAGAAGTTGTTTCTGCACAGAGATGTTCTTGCAGACGGGATTTGCTGTAGGAAATTTTGAGAGTGTGTGTTGGCGTAGAGCTTGAGGAGGAAGCGAGTTAAGGGTTATTTGCCCAGGATGTAAGAGAAGGGATTAGAAGAATTTGCCGTGTATAGGAACCGCGATCAACTGAGAGAAGCCGAGGAGGTGTTTTGTCACTTAGGAAGGGTCTACCGCGATGAGTAAGTGATTACAGTGATAGTGCAGTGAACTCTGCCTGTGAAAAATGAATCCATGTACGACGGGAAACAACATATTTTATTTTTTCTCATTGTTGAGTTGGAGTGATGAGGCAATTACTTGTGTGAGACTAATGAATGGGAATGATTTAAGTGAGACAGAATGTTGAGTGTTACAGTGAAAGGTCATATTATCCTTCTTCATCCTACAAAGGTGACTATGCAGTGTACGATATAAAGGCAGTGGTGGGGGATTGGTGTATATGTATGTGTACCTGTAGTGATAGGGTGATGATGGAGCCCACGGTGGTTGAGTTAAACCAATGGGAGTGGTAAGCAAGAGAGAGAGCTCTCGTGGTGTAGAGAGAACTTTGATCGTGTGAGAAAGACTTGGGTGGGTAATACATTTAGTGGAATGTAGGTCAGAGGATCCGTGGAAGTGTGAGCAAAGGTAAAGACAAGACAGACAGAGGTGTGTAGTGCATGAGAGAGATACTATAAGATGTCCTGCCACTGCAGGAGACGTCAGTGGACACAGATACATGGACAGACAGGTCACGCAGTGTGTGAACTAATTGACACGCAGGGCACATGGGTGAACTTATTGATATATATATATAGGTCACTTGTGTGAAGTTATGATACGCTCAATACGTTACAGCAAGACCCAACGATTTAATAGCTTGTGCATGCCATTGAGAGGTCGTCCTGTTCTCATTATTGCTTTTTTTTTTTTCTCTCTCTCTCTCTCCCGCTGATGTTGTTCTCACTTCCTCTGAAACCTGATGATTCCAAGGCCAGAAAAGTCTCTCTCTCTCTCTCTCTCATCTCGTAGTTGTGGCAGAAACCTCTCGTAGTTGTCGTGCGGCGACAAGACGACCCTCTCGTAATTGGGAAATTGAGTGAAAAGCTTTTTTTTATCATTTTTTTTTTAGCTCGTCCGTAGTTTAAGGAAATTATCCTGGGGCTGTCCCTTTAGTGAGGTAATTATCTAAGGGTTGTTTTAAGGAGAATCGCAATCCTCACGACTGTTTGGTCATTTTAAGGACTCTTCGAATCTTCCTAAGTCGCTTTGGAGCTTAAAAATACCCTAAATGATAATTTGATAATGAAGAACGGGTTTTTCAACCCCTCCACATGCCAGGAAATGATTTCTAAATCACTTCAGGTTCTGCTCAAGCAATGACACACTTGATAAGTCCCTTACGGAGTCCTTAGAACCATCGTAAGCTGAGTTTTGGCTGTTTTTACTAACAAAGAAAGGGATTTAAGGCGAGTCAGTGGGTGAAAAGATTCCTCTGGTCGTTCTTGTAGCAGATGAGGCTTTTTCAGCTGTCGCTCCAGCGCAGAGAGATAGCTTGTCCATACCGTTGCTCGTTTAAGGAAGACTTTCTACACCATCGCGGGAACTAAAGAAGACTTCTTATACCGTCGCTTGGGTGAGGGCAGGCTTTTCTGCACAGTGGCTTTGCTTTGGGAAGGAATTCAGTACCATTACGTGAGCTAAAAGAGGCTTCTATATACGCTTGATCGGGCTTGAGAATGCATTCTCTACAGTGTGGCATGGTAGCGGAAATCCTCAAGGACGATTCAAGGCCAAAAGGTACAAATCCGTCCCAGACCAGGATGTGCTCTCTCTCCCTCTCTGTAGGACTTTGTCAGGACATGACTGAATTCCTCAAATTCTGAACGCAGTGGAGGATATAAGGGCCACCCTTAAAACATACAAGGATCCTGAGATTTCAAGCAGGGCCAAAGGCCAGATTATAACCTTTTTGGGTGTTATTGTTGGCCAGACCTGGTTAGGCTCTGTGTTCTTACCAAAGGAGAGGTTCTCCTCGTCGACCTAAAACGAAGGAGGTTGTCCTGGTTTTCCTAAGGCCAGGGAGATTCATTTTCCCGGTCGTCCTAAGGCCAGGGGAGGTTCTGGTCTATCTAAGGCCAAGGAGGTTCTGGTCGTCCTAACGCCTTGGGGTATCTTGGTCATCCTGTGCCAGATAGGTAGTGTGGACGGTGACAGTGGTATCCCCCAAGACAAAAGGAATTTATCCTAGTTGTCTAAAGGCCAAGGGAGGTTCTCCAGGTCGTACTAAGGCCAGGGAGGTTCTGGCCATCCTAAGGACAAGGGAGAATCTCCTGGTCTTCTCAAGGCCAAGGAAGGTTTTCTATGAGATCATCCACAGCCCAGAAGCTCTCTTGGTCGTTCAAACTCCTAAGAACAATAAGGGAAGGATATCCTTCGAAGCCAAGGGAAGCTGTTTGTGTCGTTCAAAAGCCAGTGAAGCTATTCAGGGTCATTTCAAAGCAAGGAAAGGCTTCCTGAGTCGAGGGAAGGCCTACTACTAAGTCGTCGAAAGCTTAGGAAAGTCGTGCAAAATTATCCTAAGGGCAGAAGGGTTTTCTAGGTCGCCCTAAGGCCAGGAAGTTTTATTTTGTTAAGAGACCATCTAGAATAGTACAGCCAGAGGCTTTTACCCCTTGGAACCAGGGAAGACTATTACAGACCTCCAAGGACCAAGGGAAAAATCCGCCGAGGGGCCAAGTGAAGGCTTTCAGGTCGTCTAAATGCCAAAGAAGGCATTTTAGGTTAATCGGGGTCAACGAGAGACTCTCCAGGTCAAGCGAGAAGGTATGTCTTCTTAGCGAACCTTGAAGCAGAGAGAGAGAAAGCAGCTCTTCGGGCCGCCTGAAGAACTTCAGTCACCCCCAAGTGCCGAGAAAGGAACTAGGTTTCCTCGAGTCCTGCAGGCCATTCCGAATTAAGAACTCAGCCGATGGCCAAGGAAATAGCCGAAGGTCAAGAAAACTTTTTTATTCTCATTAACTCTACGGACAAGCTCTGGTCACTGATTGCTTCCTAGGAAGAAAGTAAAAAGCATAACCTACAAATTCCCGTCATTGTGAACATATTGAAACAATAACATTATCGTCATTTATATACGGCCGTGTAGAACGTTTCCATGTTATATAAACGTTGGTATAAATGTTCCTGAAGGTCAGGTTATCTCTCTCTGGACACACCCCTCGCATACAGAAGTGCAGGTGTTGTTTGCCAAGGCCAACGGACGCAGGTCTCTCATGACGTTATTGGTAGGCAGCCTCGTTTGGATACTCCAATTTCCTATTTGACGATGGTATCAGCGATTTATATCGATCGATGGGTGCGAGGTCTTAACACTATGATTGGCGGGCCTGTCCAGCAGTAATCCTGTCCAGTATTAAGTCGTTTTCCAAAAATTGTAATATATATATATATATATATATATATATATATATATATATATATATATGATTTATTAGTTGTCAAAAGTTAGCTATCGTTAAGCCAGAACCCCCACCAGAGTTCAGATACGCAAAACCAGAAATACAGTAACAAAGAAAGAATTTTTGGTTTATATGCGTATGTGTATGTGTCCGTGTGTGAATACTTATCAATGTCAGTGCGTTGAGGTTTACATGGGAACTGTGGAGGTGAGTGTGTGGCTCACGTAATACACCCGCTAACCTGGATGACGGGGAATCCGCTCGAACCTCCAGGCCTGCCAACCCTCCGGACGGCAGCCCGCCAAACAAACTCCCAGCAATCGGGAGGCTACGGAGGTATATAGAAGTCCTCATTGAACGTCACGTGACGCAATACATCAGTGAGTATCTGCCCCAGAGTATGGAGGGTAAATGTTCCGAGCTTCAGTGTGCAGAGTTCTGGGAAAGGTGATTTTGCCTCGGTAATGGGGCTTGCCGCCGTGTGCCAGGGCGTTCGGGAGGCTGCAACGCGGCTTGACGTGAGCTTCGCAGCCGGCGAATCCTGGATAGGTATAAATGGCGGCTGCGGCCTGTCAGAAAAACGCAAATTGGCCACAAGCGACTGTGGTGGAACCACATTGAAAAATTGTTACCTGTAGACGAGTCAAATGAGACAAATAATGGTGGCGCTCGGTGCGCAGGTGTTAGAAGGCGGCGGTGTGGCTGTTCGTCATCACGCAGCAGAGCGCAGTCACCGGCCAGCCGTTGAGCCGTGGAGGTACGCTAGTCGCACCGCTGACGCCCTGCAAGTAAAGTTATCAGACCACCAGTTGAGTCAGGGGTTCCTTAGGGCCCGCGGCGCGGGAGATCCGACCCGTCGGAGCGACGACGGGGACCGTCGGACCAGCGTGTACGGCGACGGAGGGGGGGTCCCTGCGTGTGTAGTCAGAAGGTCGTGTTGACAAACTGTCAGGCGACGACTGATGGGGGAAGTCCTGTGGTGGCGGACCAATGGTAAATGCAGTACCACGACAAGTGGCCCGCACCACCTATACCTACCCTTGCCTCACAGCTCCCAAGTCTCGTGCTCGATGATTTACCACAATAAGTACTCGGTTAAATTGGAGAGATTTTTTTTACCTTGATGTTCTTTAAGGCATTGGTAGCGGCGGCTCGACCTTGGTAGGGTCACAGTCAGGGGTGGACGGTGGTGGTCCGTGACCAGCACATTGTGCACCGACATCACCCAACATGTTCGTCCACCAGGCTGAGAGATATGTTACGTATAATAAGTGTGGATCAACGGCGACGGGGAGCGCCGTGGACACGACCCATCAGGACGACGTAAACCTGCAGCACACCAGCTCAATCCTCGCCCACCTACACACCGGTAAGTGGCAGATAGGAGCTGGCCCCCCTCCCGTTCACCCCTTACACAGTTGGCGTATACCTTGTGACGTCGGACGCAAGTCGACGTCATGTGTCAGTTCGCTGGTATTGCGTCGGTCGTCGACGGCATGTGTCCTCTTGCCCCTCGCATCGTCTTCACTTTGCCATGGGGACTTCTGATTGGTTGTTTGTCTCGCTGATTGGCTGTAGCACAGACCATAGTCCCTTGTGTCCTTCGGGCGTATCAGCTTTTACAAGTATGCCTTCACCACACGTTTCGGTCGGATGTATCAGTCTCTGCAGGATGTATCACATCTACACTTTATCACCCGTATCACTTGCTTGGATGTCGGTGTTTGTACACACCACGTTTCGTCCTTCAGATGTGTCAGTACCCACTCACGTATCACCTGTATTACCTGTCGTCCATCATTACCTATACCAGTTCATTTATCATGTATCCATCGAACTTTTCAGCACTTACACGTATCACCTGTGTCACTTCCTTCGGATGTGTGAGCGTGTGCACGGTGTATCATCCGTCGTTTGACATTTGCCACACTTCGTCGGATGTGTTAGCACCTGCTTGTATCACTTGTCCGGTGGATGTGTCAGCACCACGCATTCCTTGTATCTTGTAGACATCATCGTTCTGATGACCACAGTGCATATATATCGCGTGGCCCCGACACTTGCACCATTCAGATGTGTGTGACGTTAGCCTAGTTTAGTTATGTCGTCAGCTGCGTTTGTCGACACCTGTAATCTGGTTACTTGTGTCGTCAGCCACATATTTGCCAACACCTGTGACCTGGTTACTTGTGTCAGCTGCTTGTGTTTGTTACGCCCGTATTCTAGGGCGTCACATGTTTGTTATCTGCGTTTGACACCTGCACTCTAGTTTTAGTCCCGTTGGCCGCGTTTTGTTGTCTTCAGTTATGATCCTGTTGTGCCATCTACTGCATTTGCCATCCCACACCAGAATACAGAACACCAGGTGTAAGAACACCTGCACTAACCACACAATTGCCCTCATTAGCGTAGATAAACTAATCCATTTAGTGCACATTCTCGTCTGTTAAACCAGCGGTGTGATTCCAAGTTGGAAATGAAATATCCGGTGATAATTTAATTTTTTTTCTTAGAGAGGTTAATAACCAGTGTCGGAAATGGCTATTTGCGTAACAAGTTTTGGGAAAGCACTGCATTATTGGCAGTTTGACTTAGTTCAAATTTGCCCTTTAAACTTTTAAGCACATTCCCCACAGTGCGGGCGGGCGGGGGCGCCACATGCTCCTGCTGTGTTAACGGGTCACACCTCGTCATTCTGAACGGCCGTAATACACCCCCAGTTGTCTAATACGTAAACACAAAACCCCCAGTTTTTCATGGAGGTGCATGAGAAGGAAATGTGTGCCTGACAACCACTTCTGTAGTGTTGCCGTCACCTCGCGGCTTGCGCGCAAGCTCCCCTGACCTCGGTACACATGGCTGTTCTTTATCGAGGAAATATACGAGTGTTCCGACCATAGGTATTCCCGGCCGTCTCTGTATTTTTGTAATACGGAGCCGAGCCAGGCTCATGCCTCGTGTGTTTGCTCACGTGTTTCACACCGTCTGCACTTGTCTTTTGGGGTCGCGTTCAACAGAGGTGCACGTGGGATTTGTCTTCTGTAGGTGCACTTGCGTTTGTCTTTTGCGGTTGCAAGTGGGAGTTGCCTTCTGTTGGTGCACGTAGGGTTTGTCTCCTACAGGTGCATATGGGATTGTCTTATGTGGGTACACGCGAGGCTGCCTTCTGCTGTTGCACATGGGGGGTTGCCTTCTGCAGCTGAAACGCGAGATCGCATCCCGCACAGGAGCGAGCGGGTTCGCTCGCGCTCCCTCTGCCCGTTGCTGCTGCCACGTGTAGAGAGATACAGAGGCTTGGAGGGATGTGGGTGGGAGGGTTACGGGATAGACTGATGAAGGCGTGTGCAGTCCGGCCACAGGAGCGGGCACGGAGGACTGGGCGTGAGTGTAAAGCTGGATCACTCGACGGGCTGGGCAAGAGTGCTCACCCATAAAACGCCTCGCCCAAGAGTTGGTTTTGATCTCGTTATTGTTGACTGGCAAATAAGAGTTCAAATACGCTGGGCCGATGTAATGAAAGGCTTTAATTATTCGGGTAAATATTAATTAAATCTATATACATAAAGAATTCTAATTTACAGTGAAATTTCTGCGAGTTGAACACCTGTCACTAATTACTTGAATCTCTCTCTCTCTCTCTCTCTCTCTGAGAGAGAGAATACTTACGGGCATTTTTAGTGCATAGAACTCACCGGAGGAAGATATAGTTGCGAAAAACGAGCCGCGTGAGAAGCTTGCTGTTATTTATGGGAAGGAGAGATTCCATATTTGTGGCCGGAAAGCCAAGCTTCCCACGTGTGTATTGAAGCAGAAAGATAAAGACATGCTTCCTGGGCCGAAGGAGTGACACTTGACAGCCTCTGAAGCGCTGACACTCTCCGTAGCTATCATTAACTCGCCGGTACTACCCGCCTAGGCATCGGGACGGTTTAGCGACGGCTGCGCTGTGAGCCAGGACTTCCGTGGATGTCGAGTTTCACTCCCTTGGCCTAGGTAGCCGTTATTCCTCTCTGTCTCACCCTCGCGTGGACTGTGTTGGCTTTCAGTCCACAACCATACACTCTCCATCTTGCACATAACACTTTACAGCTCACACCGACTCGTTCTTGGTAGCTATATTTTTTCCGCAGTGAGCGCTACGTTCTAGGCCTGCCATTGGTAGAAATCTCTCGGTAACCACACAAAGTATTCTCTTAGGAATGATATTGTTAAAGAAGCGGAATTGCGGTGAGCGTTACGGGCTGGCCTTGCTTCATGGCATCATTGCATTCTCTCTCTCTCTCTTTCCCAAGAGACCACATGGAGGTGTGGTCCGTGAGAGTCCTTGGACATCGTGTTCCTCTCTTTGTACCGTCACACACACACACACACACACACACACACGTCCCCCATACCTGAGCCCGTCCGGCCTTGTGTACGTTGATGTTAGTGAGCGTTGATGATGCCAGTGTGCCTGGGCATTAATGTTAGTTCGCGTTGATGACAGTGCGCGTGTTGACGTTTGCGTTAGTGTTGGTGCGTTGACGTTTGCGTTGATAGAAGTGCGTTGGTGTTTGCTTGTTGCATTGATGGCAGTCCGGGAGTGCGTTAATTGCGTGTGCGTTGATGTTAACGTTTATGTGTGTGTGTGTGTGTGTGTCCAGTATGGGGAGGGAGTTATGCCCTAGTGGGGCCCTATCTCGTGTGTTCCCATTAATGGCCTTGTGTGTTTGCGTTAATGTTGTCAGAACTTGCACAGGCATGGGATCCTTTGTGTTTGCGTGTTTACGATAATGTTTAATGTGTTTATTAACTAGATTTTGTGGTTTACCGGATTTCAAGAGGCGTTTATTATGTATTAAATCCTTTTTTTAATTTGGGTTCGAGTATATCCTCGTTAATCTGGTTACGTCCTCCCACTCGTTTAAATGTTCGTTAATCTGTTTATCGTGATTATGTCTGGGTCTTTCTTCTTCTTGTATTTGTTAATTAGTGTGTTTGTTGATGTTCAACTTTTTTCATTAATCTGCAGCGTGTTGATCTGTGTTTATCTTTGTTCGTTAATTTTTTTTTAGTAAACTTCACCACTGAAGTTTTCATTTTCCTTTATTTCTAGCTGATCTCTTCTTCAGTGTTCGCTTAATATGCTAATTCTTCTGTAAATTGCCAGTTTAGGGACACACACACATAAACTATCTTTGGAATTTGTTTTGCAGTGATAAATGTACTCTATGGCGAATACAGTAATAATACAGGCGAAGCGTTATTTGTGTCACTTTCCATTGTACGGTATTGAACAGGACTAATACAATACTGGGGTAGTTAATTTTACGTTAATAGTACGGAAGACTGATAGAAAACAACCACCTCTGAGGGTCTTATCTAATTTTCCCCGTAGCAGTTAAGACTGACCTTAATTTTCCATGGTCTTGTCTAAATGTACCAAAAATACTGTCGTCCGTTGATTATCGCCGCTCCCTGGAACTTGCTTGTTTACATTTGAACGCACTTGAAGTCGGCGCACAAGCGTGCCAGCAACTGGATGTAAACACACGAGATAATAATCCGATGTTTGTCGAATGTAGAAAACGGGGTGCGATGGGGAATGTAGGTAAGGTTTGCGCAAAAAAGAAAATCTCTTCATATGTAGAAGTGATTCAGCCACTTGTGCATTAATTAACCAACAACCACCCACATTTTCTCCGACGTATTCAATTTCAACCTGCGATATTACTGGCTCCGCAGTTCACACAGTATTTATACGATCTTCATAACCTTCCCTTCGATCGACATATTTATTATCGCATAATAGGAAATAAATGATGCGCCTCACGCTTCGCCAGATAATATATTCTCCGCACAGCACAGTATCATTGCAAAACAAAAGCCTATGTATGATCATGCTGCAAAGTTATCGTCGTTGTTTTCTTTAGGCTGAACGTTTATTTTACGTTTTTTTTTTCTAAATTGTTAAGCTGCTCATGCGTTCTTTAATCCGGTTTTTATTGGTGTCAGTTGATTAGTTTTATGCGTTCGTTAATCGATTTGTTTATAGCTTGTGTTCACCTGTGTTCGTTAGTCTGTGCGTTCGTTAATCTTTTTACCGGTCGTTTATTTGTAAGCCAGTTAATTGGCATTTGATTCGTGTGATACTTCTCGTATGTATTTTCTATTTGACGCACATGCCTTTCAGTTTTCATTAGCTGTCGTGTGGCAATTGTGTGTCTGACATGCATCCTTTGACAAGGCTTCGTTAATATGTTTCAGTCGATCACTGAATGGTAATTTGATTTGTACGTTAGTCCTTCTGTCATTGGGAGTACAGACTCGTCAAAGAACTTCTCACTCTAAAGGAGTCTGTGTTTCCCTGCAACTAGAAGTAGTGCAGCATTGGGCTGCAGGATCCTTTAAAAAGGTCTTGGGTAACACCAGGACTCTTTCATAGAAATTGGTCACAGGAGAATTTTAGATAAAATACGTAATATATATATATATATATATATATATATATATATATATATACAGTATTTTTGGTTTGTCGTCTGTCTTCTGTCAAACCGAATATTTGTTAAACCTTTTTGGTTTACCTTTTGACCTTTAATTTGCATGCTTGTTATTTTTCGTCCTCAAAGTTTTGTTTATACGTCCGTTAACGTGCTTGTTATCTAATGGCGTTCGTTAACCTATGTGTCATTTATGGATGTTAGTATGCGTCTTTAGATGTATCTCGGTGCCGGTGTGTGTGTGTCCATTGAGCTCTGCCATGAAAATGTGTTATTTGGTGTACCCGTATGATTGTTACTGTGGTCGTTTTTATGTACCTTAAATCTGTCTCGCCGATGTCTCCTACACTAAGAATGTGTCCTTGATAGCGTGTGAGTGAGTGTCGGGTGGGCTGTATGTCCGTAAGCATCATCATACGCTTCCAGGAATGTGCCTGAATGTCCAGACACATGTAACCATTGCCTAGTTAGTATATATATATATATATATATATATATATATATATATATATCCCTGGGGATAGGGGAGAAAGAATACTTCCCACGTA
>JAYMFT010227884.1:0-11244 GCA_038088735.1 Panulirus argus
ACAGGAACGGTTGAACCATGGATTGGATGAAGAAGTAGTCTTGGAGGAAAAAGGGATAAATGCTTCCATTCCCGCAATGGTAAAAGAAAAGACTTTTTACTTAGTATATTTCAGCCAAAATACTACTTTATGATAACCTTCAGTCATATAATCTTCCATAAAAATCAGATAAAAACCTGAATGAATTTTGAGGATGATAATAAAGGAACAACCAGGGTAACGCAGGAAGCTCCACAGTCAGCCATGAAGACTGTTGGTAATATTCTCGTTCCAGGAACTTTGATTAACGCAATAGACTGGAATACCCAAGATACGCATGGGATGAGAGCACTTGAAGATCCAACCTCCTGGAATATGAGGAAGATGAAGTTTGTACCATTAGGTATCAGTCTCTAAACTCAGAGGAGTGGACAAGCCATCGTATATGCATATGGCTGTACGTGCAGACGTCTTGAAACAATGAATGAAATATATCCTACTGACCTCCACTTAGCAAACGTGAATGTTTTTCCCCGGAATGGATTACATAGTGAAAAGACGAAACGTCTAAAGACAACAAGAAGGCCTAGAATGGGGAAATAGATATGGAATGAGACTTTGAAGTCTTCAGCACCTGCCTTTTAGAAACAATCAAAAGTCTGGATCCCAGAGTCATGGAGTAAGTAAGTGCTCTCACTTGGTTTCTTATATTTCCTTGACATGGTTGTAGAAAGGTGTTCACCAGCAGTGAGAAGTCAAGGAAACGAATTGGAAAAGTGAAGATAAGCAGGGTTGAGCAAGCGTACGAGGGAACGCCACAACACACTATGGTAGAGATCAAGGGGAGAGAGGCAGGAGTCAGGCTGCATTCGAAAGATATAAGATGGACAGAGATTTCTTCATCAACAAAACTGTGAGGGACGTAATGAAATATGAGAGAAACAAAAGTGATAAGTCAAGAGAAATACCCTAAAGTATTTCACAAATTTAAAAATCAGTGATAAAGGCCCAGATGAATAGATTATTGAGCTTATAGGAGAAGGTTATCGAAATGAATAAGAACATATGTGGAGAGATGAATATAAGGCTTCAAAAGAGTGCTTACACTAGGAGATTCGGAATGTCCCATTGTTACCAATTCAGAATACAGTGGAGTGAATTAAGCGGAAGTTAAGCGGCTCATGATGGGATCTGACGCTTACTAGGCTCAGGAACCAGATGGCATTTCACCATCTGTCTCAGTGAGTGTGTACCGACACTTGACTGAGAACCTTTCATGTTATCTACGTAAGTCTCCATCAACGAGGTAATATATCAACCAGTGTTGTACTAAAGCGTTAATAGGTGTGAGAGAGAAGTACGTATCTGTCAATTGCTTACCAGTATCACTAACGAGCATTGACTGCAAGGTAATGAAGGTGCAGATTGAGGACATCTTGACTGGCACAATCTGATTGAGTTGAAGAAACGCGCTTAAAAAAAAGAATGTGACAAATCTGTCCGATTTCTAGGAAAGAGTCAGAAACATCCAAGAAAGAAAAAAAAAAAAAAGAGAAAGAAGGGATGAACGGTTGGACAGTGGATTCTTAGTTTGCCAAGGGCTATTGATACAGACGGTTGGTGATGAAGGTAGATACCCAAGCCGGTGTCAGAGGAGGGCAATATAAATGGATTAACGGCTTCCTAACTGGGAGGTGACAGAAGACATGTGCCAGGGAAGCCTCCTCAAGTTGGGCAAGGGTGACGAGTGGAGTCTCTCGAGGCTCGTTGACGGGTATACGATTCTTTTTTCTTACTTAAATAATTTACAAGGTGGGGCAGAATCATGCCTATATATCTTTGTGGTTGATGACAGCGAGTGCCAGACTGGGAGAACAGATTACAACAGTCGTTCTGAGAATTGGTAACCCAGAAGCTGACATTATATCGAACTTGTCTGTTGATCATTATGTGAGGAATGATCGTGAGGGAAGCAAACTATATTTTGATCAAACGTCGATAATGCGTTCATTTACATAGGCATCGAGATAATTGGGAAGATACATACGACGTACACTTAACTCGAGCCAGAATATGCATTCCCAATACCCTTGTCTCTTTACCAGAGGACTCACACCGAACGTCTGGAAACGAAGCAAGAACGGTTCCAGACCTACGTGGAATAACTGCCGAAGAGATGCAGCGTCTGGAAAGGGTTCAAAGAAGCGAAGCAAGAATGGTACCAGACCTATATGGAATGAGCTGCGAAAAGAAACTGAAAACCTGGATCTGCCCACTTTGGAAGAGAGAAAAACATAAAAGGAGATCTGATAACCACACATAAATTCCTAGGAGGCCAGAAGAACGGCAACATGAAACACTTCTTTGAAGTCAGAAGAAAATTCAAGACAAGAAGGCATAACTGTAGTTGGGATAGAGAGCAAAGGAACTTGAGGAACCATATCTTCAGCAAGAGAATTGTGGACTTGCGGAGCAAGCGAATGGAACAGGAAGCAAATGAGATTATCGATGGAAAATGGATATTTCAAAAGCCTTTATGGTGAAGCGCCCTGTGATTTTCAGTCTCCCTCTCCGTATGTACTGATCGATGACATGATTAAGTACGAAAAGATACGACAATGACGGTAAAAAGATAGTGACAAGCACCCGCTCACGCACACATACAGACACTTACGTCCAGCCCAGCCGACATTTAACGTGCCTGAGGATCTGGAAGTGTTATTAGCTAAGGTTTCGCTCACATTAAAACAATGCCAAACTGGCATCATCATTTACTTGGGAGGCTCACCTTACCTACACATCTGACACATTCAGGACGAGGTAACCTTGTTCTAAGCTTGTGATATTTCGGGATTTCAGAAAGATAGACACCACCAACCTCCAAGAACAAATGCATCTATCATAGACTGTTCAAATTCCCATGCATATTTCAGACAAACTTGACCCGTTTCTTACTGATTTGGCTGACCGCCACCTACCACCTGATCCTCTCCCCTCTCTCAGAAATAGTACTCCTTTATCAATTTTGTGATTCCCTCCACGCACACACCTCCATCTCCCAACACATACGGGCAGACACGAAAACTAGTCAGCCACTAGGTGACTCAGCGTACATGAATTTCGGTCAGTGGGTAATTCATCACTAGGCTGAAGTGACGAGTCAAGATGATGTTGAAAAAAAGTGGCAGTATCATGGAACCTGCAGCCAGGACTACTAACACTTCATTCCCCAGAATAAGGTAACACTACGCCCGGCCTACGATCCCTGGATCACCGACTGCATTAAACGACTCATGCAGCAGCGAAATCGAGCGTTCAACTGCCCCAACAACCTCTACAAGCAACTTCGCAACAAACTGCAATACAAAATACAAGCCACAAACAAGGCCTATTATCCAACCAAGTGGAGCATTTAAAGTAAGCCAACATCGATCGGTGTATGATAGAATTATAAAACTAACTGTTTGTAACAAGCGATGGCTCTCTTCCTTCCCCTGTGTAGACAAACTTAGCAGGCCGTACACCAAATTAGCTACCGCTTTGCCAATATTTGACAGCGATTACCACAACACGACAGTAACTCCCTCCCAGCATACCTACCAACCCAATTTCCCTTAAGCACAATAAAAGAGTATTAAGTAACTAAGCACCTTCGTCGCCTTCAAACTAAGCGCTCAAACACACTCATAGATCTTCCATTTATAAGCTACAATGCTAACCGCCATAATCAATGTTTTATTCAAACAATCTAAATGCCCTACAGCCTGGAAGACAGCACATGTCATCCCAATAACCAAATCCACCAACCCAGAGTCTCTCGACAGCTTACGGCCTGTTGCCATTACTCCTTTGTACAGTCTAACGTGTGAATGGTTTGTTTGACTGAGTCTACGTTGACACTGTTGATTCAGTTGACCCTCAGCAGTTTGGAAACATGAAGTCTTCCTCCACCACTTATCAGCCTCCTAAACTTCATTTCCCGCAGTTTGGAGAAGTGCAAGACCACGGTGGCACTCACCTTTGTAAACATTGCCAAGGCTTTAGACTTGGTAAATCATAACACTATCATTAAGAAAGCCGTCGACCTGGGACTGCGGAGGTGTCTCATCTTGTGGATAGTGGGCTTCCTTACCGGACGACACCAAACCGTCTGCTTTAGGGAAGCTACAAAGACCTCACAACTCATTACACTCGGTGCACTACATGGCACCAAGAATGGGCTCCTCTACTGCCTCATCCTTATCATTGACGCCCTGAAGGACACAAACCACCGCTGGAAGTACGTAAACAACTCCACCTTTGGCGTCACTGTCAACAGCACCTCCCCTGACTTCACTGCCCTTCAGCACATCAGTAGCAGCAGTCATTAGTGGACTACGGCCAACGACGTCACCATCAATCACACCAGGACTGTGATGATGCACTTCAATCCGAGCGCATCACGCCGACATCACGCAAACCACTGACATGCTCCGGATAGTCAGATACTTTGTGTCGCTATAGACGACAGTTTAAGTTGGAAAAGTCATGCCAGCACCATCAACAAACCTTTCTCATACCGTCTTTACTTCTTCGTCGACTGAAATCACTAGGCGTCTCACTAGTTGGGTCCATGAATATCTATACCATCTTCATTCTAATTAAGCTCTCATACGCCTCCTCAGTCTGGTCCTCCTCACTAACAGCTTTACAGAGGAACTAGCTAGAAAGAGTGCAAAAGAGGGTAGGCAGAATCAAACCGGGCCCTTGTTACATACACCACCTACCTAAGGCCCTCTTCTCGCTGAACCTGTCCACCCTATTCGACCATCACCGGCAACTCACACGGCAATTTAGCAAAAAGCTGCTGACACACCCTGAACGAACCTCCACCACAGACACTGGTAACTCCATTTTCGAACTTTATTGTATTTGCTACCAATCTCTGCTGCATCCTGAAGCAGCTTGTGCGCAGAATTAGCATACAGACGTCTTCGAACCATCCAAGCTCTAAAGAGGGGCATTCTGCTTTCAGACCCAGACATCACGTCTTACAAAGAAGCAACATACACCGGATCGATCTTTCCACTTCTGGGCTTACTGAGCACCTGCTGATGAGGAATGTTGAACCAACAGGTGGCATGAATAGAGGTCGAGGAATGAGGGAAACCCAGCAGAAGCAATGACCTTTTCTCCCCCAATAAGTGTACAAACGAACACTTCTGTACCTTCTTAGAGAAGGCCCAAGGATTTGGGCTGAAATACAGGGCTCCCAGAAGCATTCGTTATTTCTTCACTAAGGGTTTTATCTTAACCAATTCAAAGTGACGATACTTATTTGTTGAATCCTTTAGGCATTTCAAAGCATTCTATCAATTTGCCTCGAAGGCGCCTCTTGCTCATAGAGGACAAGTTCAATTCTTTGTCTCTCCTCGTATGGTTTGTTACGCAAGGAAAGAATCAGTTTAGCTGCTCTTCGCTGCACTGCTTCCAATTTAAGAATATCCTTCCTTACAGTAAAATTGCGCTGCATATTCGAGGTGTATTCTACCAAAGTCTAATTAGACCACACCTCATATTTGCAGTGCAGTTTTCGGACTCCCATTTAAGCAAGGATATTCTTGAAATGGAAACAGTGCAACGAAGAGCAAAGGAATTAATCCCATTCTTGCGTAACAAACCATATGAGGAGAGACTGCGAGAATTAAACTTGTTCTCCCTAAGCAAGAGGCGCCTCTGGGCAAATCAATAGACTATTTCTAGGTACTTGAAGGATTCAACAACGTCGACATTGAATATTTCTTCACAGTAGCACCAACATTACCGACGAGAGAAATGGACTAAAACTTCAAGGTCACCGAGTTGATCTGGCCTGTACAAAATATTTCCTTACTAAAGACGTTATTGCTGCGTGGAATGAGCTCCTAGAAAATGTTGTTCAGAGCAGCAACCCTAATACGAGTATCTCTGAAACTAGGCTTGATCATCACTTATCTCTCTCCGGTACTGAATAATTCATCTGATCAGTCACCATAACGCAGTGGTATATCATGCTACCATCTCAACCACTGATCTCTCCCTGGCCATGTTGCGGTAACATACTAACATTGATTAACCCATGTCACCTGCTTTGAGAGAGTATGAAATGCTGTATCATTCTTCACCATCAGGAATGATATAAGCATGGCAAGTCGAGAGGCTGGAGCTCAAAGTTATCCTTACTATTGTCTTAACAACAAAAAGTGATGGCATTCATGTTGTTAGTAATGGGATTCATGACATATTCATGTTCATTCTGCCTTATGACTTTCCTGTAAAGATTTCCTACAGGCATATTTCATCCTGCAAGTTTGTTTTTCCAACCTGTTTTCCGTCCGCGCGTGTTGCCGGAGAGAGTGGAGGGTGGGAAGAGATCCTTTGCTTTGCTATCTTTTTCTTTTACTGCTTTTAAGTGGACTTTCATCTTAAAGTAGAGTTGCTGCTGGACCACCTCGCTTGGACTTTAGGTCTGTGTGGTCTGTGTATTTGTGTAACAAGGAAAGTGGTAATGCCAGGGGAGAGGCAGAGTAATATGATATGCCGACTGATTCTTCGGGACAAGAAATTTCAAATGCAAGAAATTTATCGTACGCAGCATATTCAGACGAGACAAACAATGAATAAGTTACCCACGATTACGATGAATCTATTCAATCTGAACTTCAGCTTTCATTTCTTCGCCTTAATTCAACAACAAATGGCCATACATGCATCAAACATACAGTTTTTCCCCTTGAATTTGTTAGCGTCCTGTTACTAGCATCTGAGTCCTTTGAATTCTTTAGATCTGTTCATTGGAATATAAGAACATACAAATATGCTACAGGAAAACAAATTGTACATTTCTGACTCAGGTTTATGTGGTTTTTGCCTTTAGTGAAGAGGGTAGGGGAATCTGTTCTTCTTTTTCAAATGATGCACATTATAAAATGCTAGTATTTTGAAAATCAGTTTTGAGCCCATAATATTGGCTTCTTATTGTACCTAATGAATGTGTATTGCTATTCATTAACTTACAGCCTTAATGGTAAACGATGGACGAATTGTAATAATCAAACCCACCAGAAATCAGCATGATAATATCAAGCGAGATATTGATCATTTACCACCATTTGCATTTTTCCAGGCTTCAGTTATGCTATTTTCCATACAATAAATTCGTCTAGAGAATTTTGCCATTAGTCTGAGCTTTGTCGATTATTTCTTACAGTTTGGTGGACCGTAGACAGTAGTCATTTCTGAAGCAATCGGTCCAAAGACTATGCGAACATACACTTAACTCTTGCTGTGTCAGGTGGAAGCCTCTGATCCCCAATATTCGTCCCTCTCTCTGGATCTTCCAGTATCCCTGGAAGCTTCTAGCAACTTCTGCAGGAGAGGGAGTCAACTAACAGCTTGTGTCTCAACTTTTCTTTTGAGTCAGTTAAGTACTATTTTTAAGATACATTTCAAGCAGCATTTATTTAAATTTGACTTCACTTATCCAAACCACATACTGACATCTAAACGTAGTTGGCTGATTGGATAGTTAGTTGGGCTTTAAACTTCTCAATTACCAGGGTCATTAAAGCCATCAACATATAATCACCTACTGAAATGCCTCCACGTGTTACGAACAATTGTATGACCACATACATTCTCACTATGTATGTATTTTCGTTCTTGTTTTTTTGTTGTTGTTGGTATTAATAACTGTCAAGGACATTATGGACGCCTTTTTCCAGTGTTCGGGAAAATAATTCTAACACCAAAAACACTCTCACTACGCATTATGTTTAACGCATAATGAAGAGCAAAGTTTTGTAGGTCAGGTTCTTAAACGTAAATAAAGTAATCATTTATTTAATTCATGTCGTCCGCATTAGTATCCTGAGGGTGACCATGTGTTAGATTTACATAATGCTTTATTGAAATATAAAAGTTTTTTCATATAAGTAATGGCAACTTTCATAGGCCGCCCGTGATCGAGCGCATAGGTTCGAAACGTGGTTGCGGCAGTCAGTCCAGAGTCAACCTAGCTCTGTATCCTCCCCCAAGGACTGGTCGATTAATTGGGTACATCGCTTAGGATATATATATATATATATATATATATATATATATATATATATATATATATATATATATATGAACTGAGGTCTAAAGATCTTTCTGAATTTGGGAAATGCCAAGGACGGATAAAAACTATTCCTAGTGCCTGTTAGCCTACAAACTGCCTTTGATTCTTCGGTCATCTGAAAGGAAATGAGTCTATCAAACCCTTGATAAAATAAGAAAGGTACTGAACCACTGGAAGCTAATTTCTCTTTATACAGGATGTCAACTCAATCCATGTGATGCTGTGATCAGAATCAGCAGGGAACATGATAGTGTCTTCTCTTTACAATGCCATAAGGTAAATCTCCCTTTTATGGACGACGTAGCCTAATTGCTAACCATCTTCCATTCAAGAGATCAGAAAATTTACTACATTACAAGACGCTTGTTATACATGAAATATAAAGAAAACTGGGCTTAACATGAGGTGTTTAAGATTCAATCAGTACTAATATACTGTACCATTCTATGTGATATAGATTTCTATCCAGCCTCATCCGCCCTAGAAATGGCGATAAACAATTTTGGCTGTTTATCTTTGTATCATAATTTTCCAGAAGGAGTTTGAGTCATAATGTTAAAGGAATGTGGAGGAATTCGTCCTCTTGTGCCTCTCTTCCTGTCCTAACTGGAAATCAGGAATCAGTTCGGAGAGGTTACTCTAATACCTAAGGAGACGTTCTTCACAAAGCCTGGGAAAATGCTTTCCAGCTTTACGAAAAATACAGAAAACAAAACGTGTATCACATTCTGGCCACAAACACTGACAACCCAGATAAATAGAGTGAACTTGTCTTACGCGTCCATCGATCTGTTTGTTTGCCTGTTTATAAACTAGTATCTGGTAAACATGATCAGTTGTATCTACTGCAGTGTGCCGGACTCTCGTGTTACAGGGAGACGTGTAACGTTTTTCTTCATTTATTTTAACTCTGCTTTACAGTATACAGAGAACGTGACACAGAAAGTGTGTGGTATATCCGTATTCTATTGGAAGGACCTTCGTATTTTAGTTATGTTTAGTTATTGTGATAAATCACCTACACACGTGAAGCACTGATATGAGTAAACTCGCTGGAGAAATATACACAGATGCTCTAAGCTTTCCACTGTATTCAAAGCCATTTTCAAGGATTTTTATTTTTGAAAATACAGACGAAAGCTTGGAGCGTCTGTGTATATTTTTTCCAGCGAATTTCCTTATGTTTAGTTTTATGTCATACGGTTTATGTCCCTCACCTTCTTAATCTTTCTCCTACACACACACACACACACACACACACACACACACTCTCTCTCTCTCTCTCTCTCTCTTCTCTCTCTCTCTCTCTCTGGCAGGGTACCATTAAAGCACCCGTCTTTCCAAACACCACCACGTTCTATACCATCAGATTTCCATTATCCATAGCCCCATTTTATGTATGTTGCCAGAGGAGCAGTCATCGTGACGAAGAAACATGGCCTTCCCAGCGCCTGGCTGGCCACACGGAGGGTTGGATAAGAAGGTATAAATTCTTCCCCAACCACCGGCTCGGCTGACAGTGATGAGTGAGGAGGGTCCGCTATGCTAAATGTTCCTCACCGCCCCCACCTCCACACCCGGCTTTCTCATCACCTGGTCGGTTCGCCACCTCGTAATCTCATCAATCGTTTGGTTCGCCACCTAGTAATCTTATCAATCGCTCAGTTAGCAACCTAGTAATCTCAACAATCGCTTGGTTCGCCATCTAGTAATCTCATCAGTCGCTTGGTTCGCGACCCAGAAATCTCAACACTCGCTTGGTTCACGACCTAATAATTTCAATACTCGCCCACCTAGTAACCTCGTCACCTGACTGGTTCACGACCTAGTTTTCTCAGCAGGCGGGTGGGTCTAGGACGGGACAGATGACGTATTCAGTTGGAACTGTCAGTAGATGTGTTGATAAAAAGAGATCTTTCATTTGGTTACCTCTCCTTTGGAGTGTCACCTCAGTGGATATTATGTACGATTCCCCTTTGGAGTGTCAACTCAATGGATATTAATATAAGACTCCCATTTAGAGTTTCAATTCAATAGATATTCTAATAAGGCTTTCCTTTGGATTTTCATCTCAGTGAATATTCATATAAGACTCCCCTTTGGAGTGTAACCTTAGCGGATATTTATGTAAGACTCTCCTGTGAAGTGTTACTTTACTGGATATTTATATAAGATTCTTGGCATCGATTTGGTGTTCCACCTACAAATCCGAGTCTGCTTTGTTTCTGGTTACCATTAAATCTAACGTCTAGTACCTGTCTCTACTATACTATAATCCATTTTCGATTGGAAGACATCTGGTTAAAGTTTCATTTCCTGTGTACTTTGTACTGCCGTTCACGGCTCTCTGAGAACGTGCATAGCGCCGATGTAAGTCATCCGTTAACATTTGATACCGATTCAGACGAGTGGTTTGTCCCACCTGCGTACACAGGTTTCTGTTTTATCCAACATGATGTAATTATTACCAGTGTATCAATGGGGTTGTATGAGCATACCACACATACACATACACACACACATACACACACACACACAAGGGCCTGATTTGTGTAGTAGGTAGCGTAAGTTACTGACCATGAGTCAGCAGGGGCCATCCCAGGTTCGAATTACATGAGTTCGAACCCTGGACATGGCAGTCAGCCCACACCCAACGCATGCGTTCATTTTACCCTCGGGGCTGGTCGAAAAGGTACCTGTCTTAGGCTAGGGTGCGTTTATGTTTATGTGCATTCAAACATATATACAAGGTTAAGAGACGTAGCAACACGAGCGTAGAACTCTCTTTCAGTAACACACATATTGTGATCACACACACACCACACACGCGCGCTTAAGTAAACATATACATCCAACTCAGGCACATACTCCACTTCTACGTACATACACATATCAACATAAAACAGGCATGCAAACAGATGCAAGTCTCCATCTCTTGACTCAATGAACATACTTTGTATTAATGTAACATCCAATCTCTCTTGGAAATCCCACATTATGGGAATAGCTAAGTCTGCCTCTAAGAAACTGGGTGTCCTGTTTAGATGTAAATTTTTCTCTTCTGAACAGTTGCTCCGTTTATACAAGGGATTGATTCGTCCTTGTATGGAGTACTGCTCCCACATTTG
>JAYMFT010227895.1:0-11244 GCA_038088735.1 Panulirus argus
CTTCGTTTCACTCAGAGCCAGAACATCCAGGTTTCTTTCCTCAAACATACTACCTATCTCTCCTTTCTTCTCATCCTGGTTACATCCACACACATTCAGACACCCCAATATATATATTCCTGCTGATCCAAAGGGAAATGAAGCACGATAAGTTCCCAATTGTACTTTCGTGTAATGATCATATCATCAGGAGAGATATGAGAAGGAAAAAAATAACAGTCAGTTGATATAAAAGGAAGAGACATAACTAGGATGCAATTTTGGTAAACAATGGCCACCGAAAATGGAGGTTGGGTGCGTTCAAGTCTGGCAACATGCGCATCATACTATTTAATATGAGGACAAGAAAGAGAACTGTTTACAAATTCCATCTATAATAAAACAATCCTATTTGTATAGACCTTTATCTATTTTAATGTTTACAATTCTTTGTGTATTTCATAATTAAATAGAAGATTCAATGATATTTCTCATGGTAAAGGAGTCAGAGTCAATAAGTCTACAAGCACTATTTTAGTTTGCTCCCACAAGTAGGCTTCTTATGGACCACCACCATTAGCTGGACCAATCGCTACTCGGAAAGCTGCTGCATCACATGATTACTGTGGCCACTGGCAACTCAAGGGTGGGCCATTTTGATAACTATTTCTTTGCCTACATCCCAGAGCTCTGGGACTCTCTATCCTCTCATGGCTTTCCCATAAACTATGACCTGATACATTTTAAAAGAGTCTTTTTAACTTCCTCCAAAGTTTGTAAATATAAATACTTTCCCTTTTCTCTTTTTTTTCCCTTTCATTAACCTCTCCATATTTCAGTTAAGGCCCTGCCCTGATGTGGATTTTTGTCTCTGACAAGAAAGAGAGAGACTTTGTGGATGCTTAACCCTCCCTTCACCTACTAACCTCCCTCAACTATATATCAATATCCTTGGGACTCTCAATCCTCTCATGGCTTTCCCATAAACTATGACCTGATACATTTCAAAAGAGTCTTTTTCACTTCCTCTAAAGTTTGTAAATATAAATACTTTCCCTTTTCTCTTTTCTTTCCCTTTCATTAACCTCTCCATATTTCAGTTAAGGCCCTGCCTTGATGTGGATTTTTGTCTCTGATGAGAAAGAGAGAGACTTTGTGGATGCTTAACCCTCCCTTCACCTACTAACCTCCCTCAACTATCTATCAATATCCTTGGAAACACAAACCTTAAATTTATGAAGCACACTGATAAGAGAATGTTTTCAAACCAGATGATGAGTGGTACAACAAAGAAAACTTTTACAAGCTGGTGATGGCATTGTTTAATGTATATATATATAAGAAGTGAAGCAACATTGCTGAATAGCACATTTACCAGTCAAACTGATGGACATAAACAAATTTGAAAGAACACAGGAATAATTCACAAAAAATACTAGAAATATGCAGTCTCGAATGGGGAGTTGCGTAATAAATCCTTAGCAGCAAATCGAGGGCATCAAAAATGTCAAAACTGACCCTTAACAAGAAAGATACAAAACTCATATTGGGAATTGCTCCTGGGAACATACTAGTAAGATATTGGACATAAATTCATGAATGTCCAGCCAAGAATCTTGAGTAATTACTCAATGCAATTCCAACAGAAACTAGAAACATACATGAAATAACCACAGGAACATTTAAAAGATTGGATTAAAGGTTGATATCAGTCCTGGAAGAATCTAAAATACATGGCTTTAATACTGCAGCTGAGATCTCAGGAACAGCATTATTTAACAAGCAAAACATGCAGCAAGTGCCACGTACTAGCCCTACCTCTTCGGCAAAATTTCTTAGCGGATATTCTTCAAGCAACCTTCCAAGCAGTAGTAAATATCAACTGCCTTCCACATCATAAATACTGCTTAGCACTTTTAAACTACTTCCATTCTGATAAACTTCAATTTCTTACAATTGCCTGTCACAGCCTCCAACTAAATGGCACTGAATCTAATATACAATTCCCTTCCACATTTTATAGAACTAACCTGACCACTTGTGAAATCTAAGAGTCGTAACAGAGAAAATATGGAAAGAAAGGAAAGGCAAAGATGACTGTGTTTGAAGGTATAGTTGCCCAACAGTGTTGTATAGATGTGAGGCATGGGTTAGATATAAGAATGTACAGATAGGGGTGTATGTGTTGGAAATGAAATGTTTGAGGACAATGTGTGGTGTGAAGAGAGAAGACTGAGCAAGAAATGATACAGTACAAGAGAGCTGTGTTAATAAGGAGAGTATGGTTGAGAGAGCTGAAGCACCTATGTTGGAATAGGTTGAACATATGGAGAGAATGAGTGAGGAAAGGTTGACAAAGAAGATAGATGTGTCACAAATGGAGGGGTACAAGGAGTTGGGGAGACCGAACGGGAGATGGAGGGATGGAGTAAATGAAGTTTTGGGTGCTCTTGGTCTAATCATGTCCAAGTGTGAAAGGCGTGCCCGGGACAGAATAATTGGAGGAATGGGTTGTACTTGTGAAGGCATGCTATCCATGGACTGAACCACGGCATATGAAGCAGACAGGGAAAACCATGGAAAGGTCTGTGGGGCCAGGTTGTGGTTTTAGTATATTTCATATGACAGCTAGAGAAGGGATGAGATCAAATAAGGCCTATCTTCTGTTCTTGGTGCTATCTCTCTAGGGAAAAGGCAAACATGTATGAAAAAATAAAAGAAAACCAGGAACTATGACTTTTTTGACTTTTACATTTTTACATGTGATCACCTTGCACTAATAAGATGGGAAGACAAAAAAAAAAAGATTAGAAAGCACTGAAATCATAAAACAAGACACTAATAGACTAATGTATTTCTCTGATCCTTATAAGGGGCATGGATTTCATAAAGGCTCTCCATATGTATCCAAGGACTGCACGTGAGCACTTGATAGACAACTCAAAATATTCTCCAATTCACTGCAAGGGTACTTAAGGAAATAAGAAAGAGCAAATATTATACTTATTCTTATGAAGATAATTAGGAAAAGCACTGACCTACAGACCATTACTGAGGAAGAGTCTGGTTTGTAAAATTACGAAGATAACCGAAAACATATTTATGACCAAGTACATAGAGGAAACTTCACAAGAAGGGGGGAGCTTGGGTTTAGAGGAAAGAGGTCAAGCACAACTAATCATTTAGGCTTCAACAACAGAGTGAACAATTGTGTAGATAAAACATATGAGTGGATGGATAGTGAGTCCTTAAATTGCCAAAGTGCATCTATCATCATCCCACAACATATTTCAGTACAGGTACTGGATTTTAGGGCAGGCATAAAAGGAAGATTCTTCTGATATGTGATTAAATCATCTGATAACAAATGAACAAAGGAAATCTCTGAGGTCCCATTTTTGACTAAGTTGAAGTGTACTACAGGGTTTAGTCTTGGGGTTGCTGTCATTCCTGATCCTATTGGTCTCCTTTATGTTATATAGGAAAACTACGATGAACTGAAAATCATCCCTTCCTGTATCAGTATGTTCCAAAAGAAAGGGCAAAAGAAGCCAAGTGATATTTCTCTGATGTTACCTAAATAAGGCAGGAAATGGTGAACGGGCATGAAAGAAAATGTTAATGACTAGCCAGGACTGGAATCACATTTGCATATATTCGCAGACAAAATTAAAACCCTGAAAGATATAAATAAAAACAGGATTGCATCCTAAATATAGACTTCAACAAGTTCCAAATCTGGTCTTAAGATTCGTTCATGAAATTCAAAGTAAGAAAGACAGGACACTATGAAAAGAGGCCTAATTATGACAAATAATCATCCAGTTAACAAATTACATAAGAGAAAGTTGAGTAAATGTGAGCAAAAATAAGATAATGAGATACAGCATGGCGACGAGACAAAAGGGTCTGAATGTAGGTTTGAATGGGGAGGACCAGATGAAAGTGGAATACTTTGAGTACCTACCAACCTGCAATTGGCTAAAAAGGATTTTACCATGATGGTAGTGCTAGCATACAGTGCTCATCATTCGACTTGTATGAGGATCATCATTACTTCTGACCAGTTCTCTTCATCCCAACAGAAGGCCTGCTTGTTGTATAATGCCATTTTTACCAGCAACTACTCTACTGGTGAAGTTATCTATTCTAGGTGCAGCTAGTAACATCATCAGTCATTAGTCAGATTCTTGTGAATGTTTATGCAGTCTCTCCATTGATGTTTCTTTAATCACCAAGTACTGCACTTATAATCTCTCCAACTTCCTTACCAGGCAATCATACGCCTATGTCTAAGACCTTCATGATATGTTTCCAAGAATTACTCTTCACTTATGATTCTGTATCTTCCTTGGCTGGTTGCTCAACAGTTTAATACTGGTTCTTATCCTTCTGTTTGTTGCCAGTTATGCATTATCATATATCTCTCTCCCTCAGACCTTTGAGAGTGTAAAGCTTTACCTCTTTTAATCTTTCATGGTAGTTCATATATTTCAGCCCATTCATTCAACTTATACAATGTTTCTGTATCTTATCTATGATGTTTCACTCGACCTGTCTGAACAGTGGCTACACAATAAAGCAGATTTCTAGTTAACTTTTTATATATATACATTAAACATTCTCATCACTGACTGTCTGTAATTACTTATTTGTACTGTATGGGGAGGGTATTTTACACTCGAGTCCTCATCTCCAGAACACTGTCTACTTTCATAGATCTAAAATTAATGTATGCTCTCTATTATCTTCTTCCATTCAAACACAAGTTTCATACTATAAGTGTACTTCTTTACATCTTTTTTAATAAGTTTTTGCTTAATTGTATATCTCATTGCAAATGTTCTCAAGATCATTCCACTCATTATCATTATTTGCCTTGAAAGCACCATCTTTTCACTATATTCCTTAAATTCAAGTTTTACACCTATTACAATTACTACAATTAAAGTGCTAAAACAGAATGAAATGTTCTGTTACTAATTTGATTATATTTCTATCATTAAATTTCATTAAATTTTTATCAGCCCATCTGTAAATAATATCCAGATCTTTGTAGTTTTTCTTGATTCTCCACTCACTCCACTGCTTTACTTAAGTCATCCACAAAACATCAGACTACACTCTGCCTTACTTTGTTATCAATGTTTGACATCATGATTATATTGAGTATTGCAGCAGAAGCATACCTTGCAATGTCCCCAGTAGTAAATCTTACTCAGATGTGCTTCCATTTGCACCTTCTTTGAACTTACTGTAGGTTAGAAATTCTTTGATTCATTTTTCCTATTTACTCCTTAATGTTGCATCATGCTACCTTCTTTGGTAACATATCATGGTTTGTTTTACCAAATGCTTTGGCAAAATCAAGAGTGTGTCAACTGTTTTCCCATGCACCAATGTTTTATTTATCATTAATGAACTTGGAGCTGTCTCTGAATGCATTTACAAGAACAAATCCAAGCTGTCCTTCATCAGTGAGTCTGTTTGTAATGAATGTTACATTATATGTTTCTATTAATCTCAAAAATACTTTAATTATATGTGATGTTAGGCTGACAGGTCTGTAATGTTTTGGCAGTGATTTGGATCCTCCTCTGTGTAATAGCATTACATACATTCTATTTGCATCTGTATTTATTATTGAAGGTACAGCTCAGGTCCAAAATCCAGTTCCAATGCTAAGAGAGGAAAACATTTTGCAACACACGGATATAAGAGTTGAAGATAAAGTATCAGCACTAAATGAAATAAAAATAAGTAAAACAGTGAACCCAGATAGCAATTAGCCAAGGTCAATGAACAAGGCAAAAAATTACCCAGTTAAATCCTTGACTACTTTCTTCAATAAGACACTTACTAAAAGGAAAGTACCACAGAAATGGAAGCTTGCTAATGTAAAGCCCATTTTCATAAATGGTACTAAATCATCGCCCAGAAATTATCATCAAATCACCTTAACGTCTGTAGTTGGTAAACTTATGGAAACCATCATTTGGGATAAAATTGCACACCATGAAGAGGACCACCTCTTAACAAATGTTTCTCAGTATGGTTTTCAATGAAATCAATCATGTCTGACAAATCTGCTTGAGTTCTTTAATGATATAATCAAAATGCTTGATGAAAGTAAATCAGATGATGTCATCTATCTACATTTCTTAAAAGCACTGGATAAAGTTCCACATTAAGTTAAGTCACAAGTTATATATGAGGTTGTACTTCCGTGGCTAGGGAACTGGTTACCTGGCCATAAACAAAGAGCCATGATTAATGGTCAAACCTCAGAAAGGTTAAACATAACAAGTGGTGTACCTCAAGGATCAGTCTTAGGACTGGTTCTCTTTCTCATACAAATCAATGATACTGATAATGGGCTTCATTGCTCGATATTGAAATTTGCAGATGATACTTAGTTGTATGTATGTATGTATGCACAAAATCACAACAAACACGTGATTCTATAAATGCTGAAAAAACACATGGAAAAGGAAACATGAGATCCTGAGTGCATTTGTGTATTAACACATCTTTAGAGGACAGTTACAGAATGAGAGGATCAAAGATAAATCAAGCTAGACATATACACAGAGAAGAAAAAACAAAGTTGTCAGTAGACATTAGAAACAAGGTTGGTCCAGGTGTCACCATTATCCCTCCATTTACCTGAGTCTTGAACTAACTACACATAAAAAGAGCTGACGCAAGATTGACATACTGCTTAAATTGAATTGAGAAAACTTTTAACAACATTTTCTACAATAAATGGACCTAATTTATACATGCCTTGACTGATATTTAACACTCTATCCTAATGGTACTTAATGATACTAGATTCTATAATATTTCTTTCATCTCTGTCTTTACGTTTAACAATTACTTTAGCATTCCTCCAATCAACTGGGTGATTATCTTCACCAAGATATATGAAGAAGGCTTTAGACTGCTGATCAATACACATGCTATATTTATGTTGTCTAATTTCAAGGGTTTGGATGTTAGAATTAGACAACAGAGATATAGCATACATATTGGTCAGCAGTCTACTGCCCTCTTTGTACATCTCAGTGAAAGTAATCACCCAAATGATTGGAAGAATGCTAAAGTAATTGTTAAATGTAGAGATAGAGGTGAAAGAAATATTATGGAATCTAGTATCATTAAGTACCATGAGGAGAGAGTGTTGAATACCACTCAAGGCACGTATAAATCAGATCCATTTATTGCAGATAATGTTGTTAAAAGCTTTCTCAATTCAATTTAAGCAGTATGTCAAACTTGAGTCAGTTCTTTTTATGTGTAGTCAGGTCAAGACCCAGGTAAAGGGAGGGTCATGGTGACACCTGGACCAACCTTGTTTTTAAAAGTCTACTGTGAACCTTGTTCCTTCTTCTCTGCGTATATGTCTAGCTTGATTCATCTTTGATGCTCTCGTTCTGTAATTGTTCTCTGAATATGTGTAAATACATGAAAAAAGTTCAGGATCTCATGTTTCCTTTTCCATGTTTTTTTTGGCATATGTATGTATATATGCATATGTTGATAAGTATATGTATAAGTATGTATTTGTACATGTATGTATATATGTGTGTAAAGAGTGGATGGGTCTTTCTTCGTATGTTTCCTGGCACTACCTCAAAAACACGGTGTGGTGATAAACCATGTGAAACATCCGGGGTAAACCATGGAAAGGTCTGTGGGGCCTGGATGTGGATGGGGAGCTGTGGTTTTGATGCATTACGCATGACAGCTAGAAATTGAATATGAGCAGATATGTCCTTTCTTTATCTGTTTCCTGGCACTACCTTGCAGACAAAGGGAGTGGTGATGACATTTCCTGTGGGGTGGGGTGGTGCCGGAAATGTATGAAAGCGAGCAAGTACGAATATGTACATCTTTATATATGCTTGTAATCCACAAGAAAATGAAACATGGTAAGTTCCCAAGTGCACTTTCATGTACTGGTCACATCATCAGGGGAGATAAAAGAAAGAGATATGGAACAGTCAGTTAATACACAAGGAAGAGACATACCTAAGACGCCAATGGTAAAAAAGTGTTACCTGAGAGGTGAAGCTTGGGTTGGCGCATTTGAGTCTAACAACACAAGTGTCATAATACATACTTTAAACTCAATAAGAATCCTCTAAATGCAGTTGTCTCATTTTATTAAAGAACCAAAGTTGTTGTTGAAAGGTATGATTCACTAATCAAAAATTTTTCATTTTTGTCCCCTTCATTGCCGTATAAGTATGGACTTCCCAAAACACAAGGCCAAATTTTCCAGCAAGACCCATAGTGAGTTCAGTGGGTTCCATCACATATAAATTGTCAAAGTGGTTAGTTTCTATATTAAGCCCATTAGTGGGTAAGATATCAAATTCTAATATCATGAACAATGTAGATATAGTTAACAAGCTTCATGATATCAATACTGATTTTGATTTCAAACTGGTTAGTTTTAATGTTTCATCTTTCACAAAAGTTCCAGTTGATGAACTCTTAGAATAACTGGTTTATGTCTTGGATAATACTTATTTACTTGTTTCAAAGTCTGTTTTTATTGATTTGATAAAATTGTGTGTAAAAGACTGTGCATTTCAATTTAATGGAGAATATGATGCTCAGAAATTTGGTATGGCAATGGGTAATCCTCTTTCACAAGTATTACATAATCTTTACATGGAATTCTTTGAAACAAAATTACTAAGGGATACCTTATCCTCTAAGGCAATATGGTTTAGGTATGTAGGTGTGTTCTTTGTGTTTGACCAAATTACATAATCTTTACATGGAATTCTTTGAAAAAAAATTACTAAGGGATACCTTATCCTCTAAGGCAATATGGTTTAGGTATGTAGGTGTGTTATTTGTATTTGACCAACAAATGAAATTTACAAACATTTCCCCCTTTACTTAACAATTTAGAACCTTCCATCAACTTTACTGTAAAAGTTGAAACTAAAGGTATGTTACCATTTTTAGATTGCATGATCCATAGGGATGGAAACATGTTTAAGTTTAGCATATACTGAAAACTTACCAATGTTTGCTCATATATCTATCATCACTCAGCTCAACATGACAGAGTTAAATTATCATCATTCCAGTCTACGTTCCTTAGGGCATTATGTATATACAGTCCAGAATTTACTGATGACAAGTTTGAGAAGATATCATTCTATTAGACCCAAGTAAAAGTATCCTAAATCTTTAATTGATAAAGCCCTTAAGTTGGCAAAGAAATCATTTTATAGAGTTCAACTCAAACCTCTCCTTGACACCAAGAATCTTTTACTTCTCCCTTTTAGTGATAATTTTGCATTACTTTCCAGGTTGCTTAAATCCTTAATGTAAATGTTGCCTTCAGCAACAACAATACTATAAAGAATACCTTAATCAGAAACTCACCAGAAAGTTCTGCGGGCTGAGTTTACAGAGTACCATGCAAAAATTGTAATATGTTTTATGGAGTGCAGGCTGGTAAGGATCTTTATGGTAGACTTAAGCAACATGAATATAGCATATGAACAGGAAAAGAATCAAATGCCTTGTTTACTCAAGTTAAAAATTATGATCATTGTACTGACCGGAGTAATGCCAACTCAGTTATTAACTCTAACTCCTTTACCATGCACAAAGAACTGTAACATTAATATCAGTGAAAGCTTATACAAAGTAGACAGCTTTATTGTTGATAAAATTTATAAAGTTCCCTTTCTTGTCCACGAAATAAAGATTTTATGACACGCATGTTGCCAGACTTGAACCCACCAACCCGAACACCACCATTTGGGTATTGCCTGTTTACCAATTGTGTCCTAGCTATGTCTCTTCCTTGTATATCAACTGGCTGTTCTATATCTCTTTCTTTTATCTCCCCTGATGATATGATCATTACACGAAAGTGCACTTGTGAAATTATGTTTCATTTTCCTGTGGATTACAAGCATTTGCTAGATCACACACACTACTTTGATCTCTTGCAATGTGCATATATGTATGTGTATGTATGTCTATAAGTATATGTTGTTAAGTATATGTATGTATATGTGTGTATCATTTATCTATTATTATAATTTATCGCTGTTTCCCGCGTTTGCGAGGTAGCGCCATGAAACAGATGAAGAAAGATCCATCCACTCACATACACACTTTTATACATAAATGCACATATATGCACAATACATACAAATGCATACCTACATATATACATACATATACATACACATGCACATACACATGTACCTATTCATACTTGCTCGCCTCCATCTATTTCTGACGCCACCCTGCCCCACAGGAAATAGCGTCAGCAACACCTACATCAGCAAGGTAGCGCCAGGAAACAGACTAAAAAAGGCCACGTTCGCTCACACTCAGTCTCTAGCTGGCCTTGATTAGGGCCTCATGGTGGACCGTCAGAGAGAGAGAGAGAGAGAGAGAGAGAGAGACTCATCAAAGGGAAATATGTAGCTTTTGAGTTCATTGCAGTAGGCTATTTTTATGAAACACTGCTCCAATCCCTAAAATTCTAAAATTCTGAGGACATAAAATGTTTTTTTTTTCTCTTAATATAACAGATATAATATATCTTACTCATTTTTGGTGAGGGCATATGTAACAAATTATTCATCAACAATACCATAGGCATCAATTAAAATGAGAGCATCTCTGTATGGTTCTTAGTGTGACAGCCATGCTTGGCACCTGGTTCATGCGTCCAATTCCTGTCTAGCCAAGCACTTTGAACCCTCATCCGGGAGAGTCAGTCACTCCATTCAGAATCACACATCAGAGTGGAGTGTTATAAACGTGGAATCACAGCTTACTCTTGTAGTGGACATTTTTATGTAATTTGCACAATGAAAGGGATATATAAACAGAGAAAATTGGTGTCTTCAAAATGAGAGGGGAAGATGAGCACTTTTTCTCCAAAACTAATGCCAAGGCCATGTCTGGTTTGCCAAATGTGTATAACACAATGCACATCTTCAAACTTACGTCAACTGACTCCAAGCCACAAAACTACTGATAAGGAATTGCCTCTAGGTTCTCGACTTCGCACATCAAAAGTAAAATAATTGAACACACAACTAAATAAGCAACCTCAGGTTTTTGCCACTTTTGTCAGCTCAGCACAGACAGCAACAACTGCCTCCGATCATTTGCCATTAAACATAACAAAAAAAGAGACAGATAGATAGATAGATAGATAGAGAGAGAGAGAGAGAGAGAGAGAGAGAGAGAGAGAGAGAGAGAGAGAGA